>RPOG01001552.1:0-142503 GCA_008086565.1 Thalassoma bifasciatum
GTCAGCATTTCTGTGAGGGAACTCTTTTAAAACGGGAGCCCCGGTATTTTCAGACAGACAGGATATGTGCGCTATAATTAGAAGCAGTGATAATATCAACAATTATACACAAATCTGTCAAGTTCCTTCACGCTATGTAGCAGCTTTGCTCACTCTGGAAACAAAAACCTTCACTCATGAACTCATCAGCGCTGAGAAAAATATATACGTATACATATATATTTATACGTAGTGGCACAGTGTGACTGCTAGAAACTGCAGCTACTGCTCCATCAATGCTGTAAATAATGTAAAGTATGAGTGAAGCGACAAAGAAAGAAAAGATTTTAAAAAGTTTCTAAGGCATCACAAGGTTTAAGCAGCGACCACAGCGCTGTAGATATATAAACTCATAGAGTCCAACTTTTACACTCCACTCTTCAGTGTGGCTCCCTGGAAGAAAAATAAGTGATGGAACAGGAACCGAGGCAGAGCGCCGTCATCCACGGGTCAAAGAATTCAGGTCCTTTGTTTTTATTTCTCAACCCATCAGTCAAATAGGGACCCCAATGTCAGCACGCAGTATGATATTGATTCTCCAAAAACTGTCACAAAAAAAACCTAAAATGAGCCACAAGCAAAAGAAAAAGAAAAGACCGAAGAGAGAAACCATCCACCCTCATACTGAAAAATGATTAGTGAGCTCTCAGGTCGAGTTAATTCTCTGAGGGGCCCTCTTTGAGTTTGGCGGGGTCTTTCACCTCCACTTCAGTGGCTACTTGGATCTCAGGTTTGTCGTCAACTTTGACTTCTGTTTTGGCCTCAGGTTTGTCTTCAGCTTTGACTTCAGGTTTTCTCTCAGTTTTGACCTCAGGTTTGCCTTCAGCTTTGGCAGCCAGAGAATGTGTCGGGGGAGGAGGGTGTAGACCGGCCTCCGTGCCGATGTTGACAGTGATGTTGGTGTAGAGAGGCAGGTATTCCCGTGAGATTGTCTCGTATTCAGCTGTGTTCATCCCGTCCAACTTCCAGGTCGTGCGGGTCTTTGCCAGCATGTTGAACCTTTAAATAAAAAAAACCACAGAGACCGTGCTGTGAATATCAAAGGCTGCCAAGATTTCACAACTGCATGATACGAGGAACGTGCAACGACTGATCCCATCGCTTAATTTGTAACAACTCGACAATTGAAGTAGCTGTGAAAGATTTAACACAATAATACTGGTGACCCCTGTGATTAACACCTATTGTGATTTGACGAAGGCTGTATTTCCCATGAGCACTGTCACCCACTTTTTTACAGAATATGCAATGAAAGGATCCTCTTTCTCTTGATGACTTTTCTCTGTTCAAGACAACTTCCTGCAGCAGTGCCTCAAAAACTAGAACCTGCAGTATGACAACTTTGAAAACTTAGGTGCTTCATTTCTGGTGTTTCAATTTAGATAGTGCACTGCAAGTTTTCATCTCAACACATTTAAGATTTTTGAGTCTCCTGAATGAAGCCAAACATCAATTTGTTTACCTCTTTGGATTCACATCGTTGCCTTTATCCAGCTTGTGTTTTATCATCTTGTAACGTCCAACTTTCAGAGATGGGCGAGTGATGTACATCCCTGCAAGAGACACTCTGAGAGGAGGATAAAAACTCAAGTCAGTATTTAAGTGCTGGAGGACGCTAAACAAACACAACAGATTTTGTAACTTACTAGCTGCTGATTTCATTCTTTATCTGGTTCAGCTTTTCTTACCTGACTCCGATATCGTCATCCTCTCCACCCCAGCCCCAGTAGTTATTGGGAAAGCCGTTCATTTTGAGGTAGTGCAGTGGCGTTAGAGCTGACACTCCTCCAAAATACATTTTGTATGGAAGCCTGGAGGAAATAAAAGGTCAAAGACACAATGTTGTAGAGTTTTAGACATCTGAGACTGATAACAAATAAAGAAAATGAGTTTCTCCCTGATTTTACAGACATGTAGCGACATACTTGTAGCCAAACTTGTCCATGGCGATGGCTGCGTGCTTGGGGTTGGAGTCGCAGATGTAGGTGTTGCGATCGTCCTCGGGGATGAGATCCACATCATGGAAGAAGAGACAGTCCCAGTCCTCCTCCTTCATGGCTTCTCGAAAACCAACGTTCATCAGCTTGGCTCTGTTAAAAGTGTAGTTTCCAGCCTGCGGAGTCAACAAATAAATTTAGTATCCAAACAGGCTGTGTGCTAAAATGACCCCTCTTTACATTACACTTTAAATGTTCAACCAGCAATCAGCTTACCTTCTCAGTATTAAGAAAAAGAAAGACAGAGAGGAAATACAAAAGGAATTTTGGGGAAAACAAAGTTGTCATGTTACTGAATAAAAATTGAATTTAAGTTTTTGCATTATGAGATAACAATTGTAATGTTACGAGACAAAGTCAAAAAAGACAGCTGTACAAAGTGTATGTCTATATGACATAATAATGTTACAAAATTAAAGTAAAAATAAAGTCATGATGTATAAAATTTTAAAGTTGAAATTCAAGTTCTTAAAGTCAACACCTTTAGATTTAATTTTGCAAGAAAATACTTGTAATTACTGAATATGGTTTACCCATATGAGTGCTGAAATATCAATGCTAAACATCAGAAAGAAAACAACTGTTCTCCTCTGGTATAAAACCACACATAACTGCAGAATTTCCCTTTCTAATTCAGTGGTATCAAAGAGTCTTTGCCACAATGGACAATGACTTGTGTAACAATTGCACCATCAGATCCCTGCAAAATGTGGGGAAGCTTTTTTGAAATTAACTGCTTCTGAGATAAAGGCCTGTAAACAGGTTATGAGTAAGCTGGAGGAAATTATTTTCGCTCTTAAATGGGTATAGAAAACCACAGTGTCCTGAATTAAAGTATAGAAAGCCCTCATGTTATGACTCATCAGTAAATGATATATATAGACCTATTGCTCATCTCTACCACAATGTTGCATCACATTTTTCCGGCTGTATTCAGATGTTAATGCCCTGATCCGTCCTAAAAAAGTAGTACACTGCAGGGTTAGAAGCGTTTATGAAGCTACAGCACTGATTATCAGGTGTTCTCCAGACGGAGACAGAAAGTAAGACCCAGCACACAGAGATAAAGAGCTGAGGAGTTCACACACGAATGAATGGTTACAGCTGCAGCTAAGCAGATTAAACTCTTAAGCCACCTGAGCATTTTGTTTTATCACCTTGACGTGTCGAGTTCGTACACTAGAGGGCACTCTTCATCTAGCCTGAATGACCGTTACACCCTGCATGCAGACCAAATTATTTACATGCAGACTATAAATGTCCAACAGATACATCCACCTAAAAGTCCCTTTAGTTTTCTTATGTAAGATGAATGATCCAGCTGTGTGTGTTTCACCTGGTGAATGACGTAGATCCCATAATGCAGCTGTTGTCGCTGCAGAAAAGGATGTAGGTAGTAGAGGAGGAACTTGAGGTGGTGCTCTCTTTGTCTGTGGGGAATGATGATGGCTGTTTTGTGTCTGGCCTCACAGTCGGGCGGCCTGTAGCGACCTCCACGCACCACCAGGGGATTTTTCCTCTGAACCTCTGCCAGAGTGAGTCCTGACGGGAAGTTGACGTGGATCGGCCCACCTACAAGCAGAAATTGGTCTGCTGTTATCATAAGTAGGAAACATGGTGTGTGTGTGATGGAGCGAAGGCAAATAATGTGGTGAGTGTAGGAGAGGCCAGGATTTGAATGTAGCACCAAGGTTGAAAAAAGCATTTTCTGACTCAGAGTTTAAGGAAAGCTCTGACATAAGAACATCGATTCCTTCAGGAAGACGGATGTTTTTGTCTCAGAATGAATTGGACCTAATAGACTATTGCTGCACATGCATCCTGTTCCTCTCACTGGCAATTTAAAGGAGCAAATTAATCTTTGTCTGGCTTTCAAAAACAATTATTAATGGCAGAATACCTCTTCACTGCCTCCCTGCTGTCATAAGCAGAAGAAAGACAGAAAGCAGCAAGTTTCTGAGTATGCAACCTCATCGGTTACAAAAACAGAAATCCAAAACTGTAAGAAAATGTATGATCTTTTTGTTTAATTCAGTTTTCAGTGACTCATTCTGGGCATCCTGAAAAATAAATCAAAAGACAAAGACAGACAGACAGACAATACCTGTCTGGTTAGATCTGTTATCTACTTTAAATAAGACTCATTGAAATTCATACCATCCTGACTGAGACGTTCAAAATATCTCCAAAGACTACACTTGATTAAAGCAATATTTAAACGAAATAAAAACCATGAGACAATCAACGCACAGTGCACATAGTGTTACAGTTTAAGCCTTTGTTCTTCTGTTCTGTATCTGATGAATATGTCGTCTATGATTTGTTTAAGCCTCTCTCCTGATTTGCATGTTTTCATTTTCTTTTCTGCGCCACTGTTCCATCTGTTTACCAGTTTCGTTGAAACATAGTGTTCAATGGTTGTTGATTTTCAAATCTGTCCATAGTTTGTGTTGTTTGGAGCCAACAGGTCCTTAAATTTAAGTGATTTTAGACAAGTGGGTTTGTTGGTTGGTTTGTTGGTTCTGTGTTGGCAGTTTTATTCAGGATTCTTGTGGCTCATACTTGCTCTGCAGTTTTAGACCTCAGTATTGATGTTTTTGAAAATCTTGTGCTATGAAGGTATCTGAGCTTATTTAAACTCCTACAGATTCATCTTTTTTACAACAGAAGAAACATTTTCACCACCTTTTCGGTCACAATCTGTGAAACTGAAATGTAGAGAAAATCTGTTTTGAAGCCATTAAAATTAGTTTTACACTCAAACCTCTGCATTGGTTCTGAAAGAAGACAATATATTGTGATACAAAGTAAACTCCTGCCATTGTGAAGGAGCATGTTTCCACCCATGCAATCAAGTTATCTCTAGTTATGAGCACGATGTTTATGCTAATATAGTTAGGCAGGTTGTTGTTTGTTGAGCTGCAGTTTTTAATCCGATTCATTCCCTGCTATTGTTGGTGAAATAATTTCCCACAAGCTTCTTAAACTGTGATTCTTTTCAGATTTTTCCTTCATTCAATGCAGATCAAAATGCTATCACAGTGATATATGCAAAATGCAAAAGTGATGGAACAGGCACTGCATGATAGAATGATAAGATATGGAATTAAAAAAAAATTAAAGTAGAGACTAATGCACATCTTTATTTAAAACATTTAAAAGTCAACTTGAAGTATTAAAAAAGCTAAAAGCTAGATAAATAAATCAAAAAATTGAACAAAAACAATAAAAGGTAAAGATAAATAAAAGCACTCAAGTATCAATATGCTCCAATAATTGAAGGAGTTAAAAATAAAAGTGTATTTAAATTATGAGACTGTAAAACCCCACATAAAAGCTTGACTAAATAATTATGTTTAGTTTACATTAAAAAGTATGAATGTTTGCACTTCTGGTAAGTTTGACAGTAAACAAAATATATGTTGTTTCTCATAAAAGAAAGCAAATGAAGATGTCATTCTTTTGACTGAAGGGGATACACAAAAAAGTTTCAAATTATCTCTGGAGTCACACTAGGAGACTAGTTATTGACTGTTACAGAATCCAAACTCCAGAGGAAAAGAAAAAACAGCCTCTAGCAGCAGAATGTCCCCAAAATGTTTCAAGAGTGTATACACAGAGCTCTGAAAAACATACATTAACTGATAGCAGCACACAAAAGAAAATATCTATTCTTTTTATTCTAAGTAAGACATTTTAATACCTTCAGTGGTTTGTGAAAGATCAAGTTTAGTTTTACTTTCCCAGTTTTGATGTAAGTATCGAACATCCAAGATCTGGATAGTTGGTTGGACAGACAACGAGAATGTCATCATGGATTTTTTTTTTATTGCAATCCAATCCAATTTCAGAGCGTAAATTATTAACAAAACCCTGTACAAGGGGATCAAATATTGGAATAAATAATGCATAGTTGCAGCTCTTTGGGAGGTTTTGATTCACAGGCCAAGCATTCTGTTACAGGATTTGGTTATTATTTCAAAATATGTCTCCTGAAACCAGTCTGGATGAACCTTCAGGTGGTTTCTGTACACTCCCCATCCACAGATCAAATATTCACCAGTGCTTTAGTTACCTTTACCCATTCTGGTTTTCCAGGAAAGTGGTCGACGCCTTTGTCTCAGTTGTCAGCACGCAGTGTAAAATGACTGAGAGTGATGTGGGAACAAAGGCGCAGAGAGGCAGAGCCTGGAAACCAAGAAACTAAGCCTGCTTACACACTTCACAACGGGTAAACTATACAAACACTTAGCAGGATATGAATGTCTAAATGATGTGTAACAAGTGTGTGGCAGTGAGATGACAAATAGAGGGGGACATGTTCAGTTATCATGTTACAACCTTTTATTTTCTTGATGCGTACAACCACATCTCACTTTCTGCAGAGGCGAAGTTTGCTCAGTTGTCGCTGAGCAAAGTGAGACGAGGTGTGGTTGAAAGCAAAAGTTCAATTTCAGATTGTTTTGTAAAGAGACGGAAAAACTCACAGTGCTACAAAGCCTCTATTTAAAACCAGTACTTATTTATTCTGTACAAAATGAGTGAAACAAATCCAGATTTAGGATCATACTATGAGGCGTACAAATAGTTCTTTGAGGGTCCCTTCTGTTGGTAAAGTTATCAGATTTCCATGAATTAAGAACACGATCTGCGTTGATGCTCCATCAGGACGCAGCATTTCAATTGACTTTACTCACAGATTCTAAATAATGAGTTCCACTGCTAAAAACTACAGCACACAATCCATTAGCCTCACTCTAATGAGTAGGTGGCATTAGGCAGCTATTTTTAAAGCTCCTGCAGTATGCTGAATATTATTTAATACCCCAGTGGGCCGATTCAAGCCGAAGCTAAAACTGTGTACCTCACAAAGCAGGGGTTTCTACGAGGCCTCCGATTTGTGGTGTTTTGAAGCGGAAATTTAAAAACGGGGCTTCCTACATAAGTCCTGTTAAGCTCACACTGAGGATGTGCCTCAATGCAGCAACACCAGTCACCAAAGAGGGTTTCTGCAAGCTTTCAAACTAACATCAAGGAAAACATCAATGACCTTTTCAGGTTTTTCTTTTGATAGTCTTTTACTCAGCTTACTCCAGCTTTCACTTGTATTTCACTTTCACTGCCAGAGGCTGGCTGAAACAAAGCTGAGGTGGTGAGAGATGACATATTGAACACTTCAGTGCAATATTCAGGCCTCATTGAGCAAATTGTGAAGACTTGTTTCCACTCCCACATTTGGGAACAGTTTTAGGACATGGGTAACCAAAAACAGATGTTCTATCACTTAGTTTAGTCAACGAGAAATTTCCCAGATCTTCTCTGCCAATGATGCCTAACAGCTTACTCTGCACTCCAACTGTTTAAGAGGTTTCCCAAACACAAATTACCTCACTTTTTGTGCAAAGTGTATTTATCCACCTAAATGACGCAACTTTCCTCACTTTAACTGCAACTTAATGATTCTGAAAGCTGTGAGGTTTACCTGCTAATTGAAGAGCGATTGGCTGATATTAGGCAAACATGGTTAAAGTAGTTTTTACCCACCTTTTTGACTAATCACTCAGATGTTTCAGATACTTAATTCTGATTGGTTAAAACGTCCAAACAACATAAAAAAACTTTTTTTTTTCATAACCACCTGGCAGTGAAACAAATGTTTTCAGAGAAATGGAAATGAGGAAGAAGAAAACTGAGCAGAAACAAGCAAGTTGTTAAAAAACAATAAGTGCTGAGTGAAAGGCATGTGAATTTAAGAAAACAGAGAAAACAAACTATACTGAAAGAGCTTTTTTTAAAGTCACAGAACCAGTTCAGTGAGAGGAAAATACCAACAGAAAAGTTGCAGGGAAGTGGACATTGTGCAGGTGCTGCTTGTTAGTTTCTGCACTGGTTGGAAATGCCAGTGGAAAACACCTAGGTTTCGCTTAGGTTGATAAATCTGTTTCCTACCAACTGCTGAATCTTTGGGACTATAATTTAAGTTGCAGAAATAAGCCCAAAATCAGTGTCAGTGCTGATATCCAGTATCACTGGTACAGCTTCATCAATCTCTGATATTTGTCGTTTGGATTTTCACATAAAGTTGGTCACTACATATTTCTTTCTCCTTTCAAAGCTGAAGGAGCAAACTGAACTATGTTGAATTGTTCTATTAGATTGTCTGATATGTTTGTCAAGACCAATAATGGAGAGCGCGATCTTTCCTGATTTACACAAAAGAATGGCACTGAAGTAGGTAAGTACACTCACCTATCAGAGGGGACGTCTTCGGGCAGTAGGGCATGTCACTTCCATGGATGTGACTTTTGGAGAGGCGGGAGAGGTTGGCATAAACATCGCCTCCTAGGAAACCAGCTGTGGTGTGGTTTCGACTTGACGCTCCATTAGTGTCTGGTTTGCGGAAGATCCGTATGAAGTAGCTGACTCTCTTCTGATACCCCTCTCGGGACAGCAGTGCCATGACCACCAGCTGGATGCCCAGGAACATGAAGAAGTAGCGCCATTTGGAGTGGATACTAACCATGGCGGTGGCTCTACGTTGTCAAAGCAGAGGAGGCAGGGCAGACAGTCTTGCTGGTGTTGAGTAAGTCAACTGTACTTTCACTGTCCAATGTAATGAGAAGACTTCCCAAAAGATAAACAAATCCAGAGCTTGAGGATTGTCAACTGTCTCTTCAAAGAGGCTACAGTAGTGGCTGTGGACAACCTCACACAACGTGTCAAATAATCCGTGCAACTTGTTTGAAATATGGCAGCAAACTCTAAATATGATCTTATTATGTCAAATTATTTCTGACCATCCATGGCAATGTGGAGTATGAGTAAACAAAGACGGATAAGTATCAAAAATGGCAAAAGTAACACAAAAAAGGCACTTTTGGTAGATGGATATTGAAAACAAACACCAATGAGAGGGGAAAAATTCTCATCCAAACAAAACAAAAAACAAAAAAAGTCTTGTCAACTTTCCTCTATTTCACTTCATCACTTGTTGCAGATCATCATGTGGCAAATATCTCCAAAGTTGAAGGCTGATCCAATACGTGGTCAGACAGGGGTGGCAATGCCAGTCCCACATCATGTGGACTCACCCCCGACTGGATTCCATGTGCTGCCCAGTGAAGCTCATTCTCCTCCGGTCAAATAAATGGCAGCGTCAGTGTCTCTCGCTCTCCCTTCCTCCCTTTGTGGGTTTTATATTGCCTTCTGTTCTCCCTCATGGTCTCTCCTGAGAGAGGCCTCCGCAACAACAACAGCAGCCATGACAAAAGAGA
Source organism: Thalassoma bifasciatum (assembly GCA_008086565.1). Lineage (NCBI taxonomy): Eukaryota > Metazoa > Chordata > Actinopteri > Labriformes > Labridae > Thalassoma > Thalassoma bifasciatum. Next base: position 9,311 of record RPOG01001552.1, read on the forward strand.
GCATATGCAGCCGTATAGTGCCTACACTTTACACAGGATTACACACAGCACCCACCGTCTGACACGCTGGATAGACAAGGGGAGCTGACCATGACCGGTGTGGGAGGAGTGGTCAGAGGTCTGCATGTGTCTGTGGGTGAGTGTGTGTTTGCTAGGGGGAGGGTTTGGCTGAGAGGAAAAAGAACTGGGGGAGGAGATGGAGGAGGAGGAGGAGGAGGGAGAGTTTTGATCCTCGCTTCTATTGTTCCATAATGATGCAATCCACAGCTATGAGACAGCTCAAACAGCTCACTGGGCTGACAGCCACTGGACTCACTGGACTCACTGGATGGACAGGAACTGGACCAGTTGCAGCTCTGAAAGACAGAGAAGAGGGGGAGGGACAGTTACATGGACTGACAACCTTTGGTTCAAACTGTTTACATCAGCAATTTTGTACTTACAGCAGAATGACTTTCCCATGCTAACAATGACTAATTGTGCGCTGTACAGGCTCAACAAATGGATTGTGTTTGTTTACATGGAGACCCAGCAGCACAGTTGGAAAGCCTTGACTAATCAGGCCCAGCGTGGGCTCAAGTGCAGAAGCTTCCCCAAAGGGAGGCCTGCTGCCCACAGCGGATAGCAGACAGAGAGCTGTGTGGATGCAAACTCTTTGTTTCAAAGAAAAAAAAAACAGAAAAAAGACCGCTTTTGTTGCTGTATGCTAGTCAAGCTTAACTCTTTACTAAAACTGAAGCTGTCTGCTTCAGGATCCAACACATCCTTGGTCACAAATCAATTAGTGCTTGTTAAAGTAGCCAGCATCAGACCACTAATCCTAATCCTGCAGCATGTTAAGAGACTAGTGGAGGGATGGAGAGAGATAAAACATAGTTAAAAACAAGACGAGTCTCATCTACTCTTAGTGCCAGCACCGACTTTTACAGCACAGCCTGATGTTAATAGAAGAAGTCCATGAAGACTGATGAATGCATGGTCACAGCTGTTTTATCATCTGTATATTAAAAAAGACCAAAAATGAGCAGCTGGAAAGATGTGCATTAGCAGTAGAGCCGCGGCACACACCAGCCTGAAAAAGCAAGCAATGGTCTGTGGACGGGCTAATCAACTGTGCTGTTTGGTTCATTTCTACTGAATGATCCGACTTGTGCAGACATATTCAGCCCTGTTACGCTAATTACACAGGGGAAACATTACGAGCACTCAAATGAGGGCAGAGTACATTAGATCTCAGAGGCAGTGCTCTTGTGCTCGCCTTTTCTCCACGTTAAGTCTGTCAGTCAAACCTCGCTCGGCAGAAACAAGAAAAAGCAGCGTGGTACCCGCAGCTTGACGGGAAGAAGCAAAACGAGACAGCAAAGATGAAACATAAAACAAAGGAGATGGCATAAATGAATAATTACATGCTCATGGTTGTGTTGCATGTTTTCATTAGTACAAGTTTTTGTCTTGATCCCTTGAAACGACCATTACATATCCAGCCAACATCTAATTTTATTATCTTATTTTTTTAAGGAATAAAGCACTTAAGTGATGCATGGTTAGGATCCAGCTATTCCTGTAATCCTTTTAGTTGTCATTTCTTTCCTTGTGTTTGCTGATGAAAAATCTTCTTGTTCTGGAGTATTTTTAGAGTCCTGGTAAATTATGATGAGTCTTTTTTAAAGATCATTTGAATTCTTAGACTATTAACAGACTCGTCTGTCATTTTGAATTCCTAATGGATTCAGGCATAAATTGATAGTTGATAACAATATATATATATGACTGCCACTGCATTCACATATTTTCTCTGAGACAACGCTGAGTAACTCCCCAGGAAAAGGTCAAGTCTTTCAACTGAGTTCAAACACAAATCTGATTCTTTAAGCAGGAAAACAACAACTGTGATGTAAATTGATGACACCTGACAGACTGCATATTTCTGCATTTTGCTTTGAAAGCTGGCAGGGGATTTTCCATTCAGGCATAATAAAGGTTTTTCTCTGAGCGGATATGGATAAAGACGGAGAGGAAAGCCGCTGCTTCCCTTGGCAGATGATTTCATCTGCATGAAGAACTGGGAGCAGATGGGACCATGATGACCCCTCTCACTGCGCTGGGCCCCTGTAATAACCCCATAGATTATGGATATGGTTAGTAAAGATCATGCTATAAGGACCACGGGTTAATCCCACAGTGTGGAAATCCAACTCCAACCAGCTCAGGATAAAAAGCGACCTGAAAACATCCCTCTTTATTCAAAGCGATGATGAAGTCTTACAGACTGGTTCACGGCTTTGAGACCGATTTGATTACAACAAATGATAAAAACTTCTCAGTTTGCTGGGACAAAGCATGTCAGGTGAGATTAAAGTCGTGTTCCAGTTCAAGCAGTTACACGTGTAAACATCATGCATTTAGAAAACCCTCAGGGACTGAACCCAGACTTTCTCAGACATCCTCTCTGTCCCCTCATGTTTCAGCATCACATTCATGTAACAAGATACAGAAAAATCTTCACAAAGGAGAGAACTGATAGGTTTAGTTTGCTTTAATGCTTCAGGGCCATAATGTGCATGAGTAGGCTAACACGGCGACAGAACTTGGCAGCGAGCGCCTCCTTCAACAAAGCTCGGGCACTGACTTAACACGCATGTAAAAGAGACCCAGTGACTGGATTCAGGGGATCTTTCTGCATTAGCTAAAAGGCTGAGGATGAGGAGGAGTGAACCAAAGGGAGGGAAGGACAAAGAGAACCAAGAGGAGCTGGAGGGGGAATGGGTAAAGCAGCCAACAGTCTGGTTACACTATGTTCCTTTGACTTCATTGTCTCTCCCCTGCACGGGTTTTCTTCCTGAATACATGTAGAATTTTAAAGAGAGGCACGTATGGCCAGTCTCCCCTGATCTCTCATTTCATCATTTCTTTTATCCCCACTCTGCAAAGTGAGCTTTAAACAATCATGGCACACAACAGCAGACAAACGGAACATTTTCTTTTCCGCCCCAGGGCCATTAATGTTACATATATGTGGTATGTCCGACTCCACAGGCATGCTTGAACACACATGAATGAATGCAGAAGAGGTCTGGCATGGAGTTAGAATGAAGAGAAGACAAGAGCATAAAAGGAGCAGGGGGGTATGGGAGTTATATATTTAGCTCATCACCATGGGACTATAGCTTACGGTCAGCACTGTTGTTCAAATCCTTAAGGGACGGCAGAGAGCTCATGCACAGTCCACTGACAGCAGCAGCAGCAGCTCCACAGGGAGATTAACAAGCAGCCAGACTCAGTCGCAGAACAGTGAGGGTGACAGCAGAAGAGGTTCAACCCAATCACACAGTTCTGCTGAGCCTTTATTGACCCAAACACCTGGGTCTCTTCACTTACTGTTTTATTTTACCTACACTAGCAGCATAAATATTAATAAAACCGGACAGAATGGTATGTTATTACCTCAAAAGTCTCAGATACATATTCAATGTGCTACTTTAAGAATGCTTCCAAAAACAGAGGATTTCTTGATATTTTTAACATTATTTCACACAGTAACCCCTCAGCATTGTTTTTATTTTTTGCATTGAATACGGTGTTAGAAGGGGTAAATGTGGGCATGTCATGTTATCAGCCAACCAACGTCCCAGACTTGCTCTTTTGATATTTGCTGTGTGTGATTTTACAGTCAGCTGTTACGTGAGCCAAACATTTCAGGCCCAGCTGGTTCACATCATGAGCAAAGCACCGGGAGGAGAAGAGGTTCAGCTCTGCTGGGATAAAATGCTGTTTTGCTGGTGAAGCGTGGCCCTCACTGCCCATGAAGCCGCAGTCTGTCAACTTGCAAATGAGAATTAGGCAAAACAAATACAAAGTCAGACCTTTGATGAATCTTTGGATTATTTTCTTCGATAAATTCTGCACTTTTTGTTCAATAAAATGACAATTTTTCTCCTAAAAGCACTAAAACTTGATGTTGATGTGATTTTTGCAGATATTTTCAAACTTATTTTAAATGATACTGATCTGTATTCACACCTATTTGTTACTGAAAAAGATGCAACACAAGACAAACATTTGATTTTTCCCATTAATCATAAATATATTCCTTCTAAAATAGCCACTGCTCGGTTTTGCCACTTTATCAAATGATTGAAGTTGAGGCTTCTGACAGGTTCTTCTTCACTTTGTCACTTCTTTTTACGTCTTCTATTCAGGGACTCTCAGTGATGTTCAGGAAGACGTGATGCATAATTAATTGTTGGTGTTTAAGGAGTTTTGTTCTGCTCCTACTCCTCAGCTGATCTTTACAATTGCAAAAACCTTTTTTTGCTCTCTGTTCACAACACTTTGAAAAGTTTCTATACTGCTTTTGGCACAAGAAAGTTGTCATTGTGCATGTGTTATATTATCATTACTGGCGAAAATTGTGCTTGTGCTGCCTTAATTGTGACGCTTTACAGAGATTATGCAAATTGAGCCATGCATAGCAAATATTAACAGTCAGGACTATCTGGAATTGGTGGTGTTTTTCTTGGATAAAGACGACGGTTCCCATGAGCATTTTCACCCACTATCATCAGGACATGACTCTTGCTAAGAAATATATTTGTTTTAGAAGAAATTGATGAATTTTTCAATCAAAATTTTAACGCTACTTCTCTTTGGTGAAGACAAATTTCTGCTGGTTGTAAAGCAAGAAAGTCATGTATTTATTTGGAGTTGTGTAGCACTATTGTTTCCACTACTAAAACAAAATACATCCAAGAAATCATTTTCTTCGGACAAAAAGTTACTCCTCACTGCTAAATTTCACCAACCAGCATCATGTCATCATAGGGACTTTCAGTCTCAGTGGCGTAAGTATATTTGTGTTCCACCTGACCAAAGATGCAGAAAAATAGCATTTTGAAGAAAAAAAAAAACTTTATTTGGCACTGATCATCTCCATTTTTTATCATGGCTTATGAACAGTGATATTGATCCGCTTATAAAGTATTTACATGTGAGTAAAAATTGACAGAAAGTTACAAGCTTGACTGAAAAACCCCAGGCTAGACGGTGAGGTCTACTAAAGACCTTAACCTTTAACCCAATTGACGAACACAGCCGGGCTCTGCATTAGAGGATGAAGCCGTCACATCTGCCAGAGAGTGTCATCAGATCTATATGTGTTGGTCTATTGAGGATAAGTGAGTGCTCTCTAGTCTTAAATGTGTGACCTTTCTGTTAAGTCTGCTAAACCTCTACCGCTGGTAAGGGGGGGGGGGTCCATCAAATCCCACTCGCTCCTGCACAATGATTCACTCTCAGCTTTTAACCCATAAAACTGCAGCATGAACTTATTATCAGTCTCTCCTGATGTTCTGCAAAAGTTCTTGGCAGCATCACACACATACATCTAATGTAAAAATAACAGGAGACCTGGCATTAGCTAAAACAATACTGATTATTTGGCACAAATATTTGCATTATGACGCATATCGGCATCAGCCTTTTTATAATCCGGCAGCCTATATGAGAAATAGCGTGTAGAAATAACCCATAAGCACTGATAATCTCATTTTAAGTAGTAGATTACTATCAGGCATGTATCTTGATGTAAGACCTGTTCAAAACCACTACGAAAGTTCTTACAGTCCCTTTAACAAACGTGCTTGAGAACACAAAGGCACAAAGTTAAGCGTTGGAGTTTTTATTATACAAAATTTTGATGTAAATGAGTATCAGTTATTGGCCACCTTGACTCCTGCTTATCATATCAGTATTGGCCCTGAAGAAATCAGATAAGTTTATCTCTACCTTGAGAAAAAAACTGAACGACTAAATTAGTTGCTGAATTGGACATCCCTATGTCATCGCTTTCTCTAAGTACAAGTCTGAGCTAGAGGCCCCTAAGACCATTTCTATTGATTCCTCGACAGAGCTAAACTTTGAACTTGTTCTAAGTCAACAGAGTCAGCAAACAGAGACTCCAAACACTGTAACTGCTTGAAGATGAACAAGTCAAACGACATAGCTCAACAGTTGAACCATAGCTCAGAAACTATTTGTTTACAGCTTGCAAGACATGTTGACTTAACGTTATCTTTAATAGGGTGAAGTATATCGGAGGACAATATACTTCGTTAATGAAATGATCAACAAATATTTCCTAGAACATCTTTTGAGGGAAACATAAAGGTTATTTTTGAAGTCCATATTAACTGTGAAACAAGATGACATAACATATTCCCAGATCAAGATCCCCTGTGGTAACTTGAGACCATTTCCTGCTGTGATAAAAATCTGCACCAGCCAAGTAGTATCAATGTGCTGTTTTGATCATTGAGGCCTTTCATGAATTGATTGAGTGCTTTCAGAGACAAGCCTAACATCCCATCAGCCTCAAAACAGATCCTAGGGAGAACAAAGTCCAGCATCACAGTGTTTTTATACTTTCACCGCAGTTCAGCCTGATATCAAGTGTGCTGATTTTCTGGCAAATTTTTAACCAGGAAACAGCCACATTCTTTGTGGTGTTGGAATACTTCTGCCATTACAAATGTACATAAATGGATTATTCATAGTGGATCAAGGAAGAGGCCCTTTTATTACATCAAATATGCTTTGGTGGGCTTTACATCAAAAATAGAAAATAAATCCCTGGAAAGACTTCTTTGCAGCAGAACTGGAGCAATGTCAACTGTGCTTCTCTTCACTGAGCCATGTTGTGTTTTCAAGAATTAATGTGCACCATGTTAACAGTTACACAATCTCAATAAAAGGATGTGAGTTTAAGCAATCCGGACGTTGTCTCTTTGACAACAGGGTTGAGTTATTAAAGCGGATTTCAACACTTCAAGCATGGCATTGGCTGGATCTAGAAACTTTGTTTGAAAGAATTAAACTGAGCCAACAACAGGAAGCTTTTACTGGGGGTGTTGTCTAAATTCTACAACATTATTATGTTTGTCTCTTTGCTGCTCTGAGAAATAACACCCTATATTGAAGCAGGAAAGGAAGACAAACATAACTTCACCAGTTTCTGTTACGTTATGTGAGAAAATTAGAAAACATGAAAGTATTCAATAATGAAAAGATGTTAAATTCAAGTTTAAATATCTTTCATTTACCCTTTTTATCTGAACTTTAAAATTTATATCATTCCTCCAAACTCTACAATTGAGGATCTGTGCACCAACACCTGCAGGAGAATAAATATTGCTTTAATACTCGCGACTTAAACTGCACATAGGAGTGACAATGAGCTGGACAGATGTGCCCAGCAGACCATAAAACAGCTCTTACACAACCGCATCATTTTCTTCACTAGACCACAAGGACATTCAGAAAATTCTCTTTTCTATCTACTCTTTACACCACTTCAAGAAAATACAGCAAGCAAGAGGGAAAGCATTACTCTGATTCTGTACACAAAAGCAGATCTTTTCTCTCAAGCACCGACCAAGCAAGGCCAGGCAATAAAAAAATGTGCAAACATGGCCTGAGAAAAGGCATGTCTGCATAACAACGCGTGCCAGCGTCCCTGTCATGGCAACCCATCCACAGCCCTTGCCATTCATCGTGGATGCAGCTGGTACACGTCTCTGTGGCTGTTCCCTGGAGTACGACTCTGCTGAGACAGACTGCTGTGAAGGGGGGGAACATCCCTCCTCCCTCCTCATCTCTCTGCCTCTGGTTGCTCTTGCTGTTACCATAGAGTTATCTGTACCTCCAGCTACCTCCAACCCACCAGAGACAAACACAGAAACCTGCAAAGCAAACTAAGAGATGACAACCATGGAGACAGAGCTACCTCCATGAAACCAGAAACCCACAACAAAACTGGAGCAACAAGTCAGACAGAGTTAGACAGACTCAACAGCACAGGTCCTGTAACAGAGAAAATATTAAAACGAAGTCGCATGACAAAGTAACATTAACTGTGCCTGAAGCTGTATCCGGTTGGCGTGTACATGACAGAGAGATAAGAAAGAATAAAAGCTCCATCTTTTACAACACGAACTGATACTGAGCTATTCACTTCAGAGAATCTGATATTGAGATAACATGACAGGAGAGACACTTTTAGACTTAGAATACAAACAGAAAGGTTCGCGTCCAATTAATACATTATCAGTTATCACATGTTTCAGCACGGCAACTCAGAATCTTGACAAAGTGTAGTCTATAAGAATGTATTTTCTAGATTATTCTATCACAATCATTTTTAACGTTCAAATAACCCGCAGACAATAATCCGAATAATTGCTTTAACCCAAACAAAAACAGGAAGTACACTTCAAAATGCAGACTACAAAAGTATAAGTTGATTTTTTTACATCTTAACTACAAATTTATATTTACTTTCTTGGATTGAATTCTTAATTTAGGGCTATATAATATGATAAAAACATATAGTGCTTTGCCATTATTTATATCATTTATTTTTCCATTTTGGTGTAAAATGCTCTATCATTCCCAGGTATTGTGTAAATCATGAGAGGATCCTTTTTCAATATTTATTTTCCTTGGACTCAGGGGGGTTGAGCGTTGTCCAAATGAGATAAATATGTCACTTGAAAGGTTGTTTCTAATAATATTTTACCAAAAGAGAAATAAAACCTAAATGTTTTGATACCTTTCGTCACCCTTCTTTGAGACAAATCAACTTTAAGCTCTGATATATCAATCAGAGAAGTATGGTGTAAAAATATTTTGATGTTAAAACTATATTTGCATTATTAAATGTCTGGATGTTACTCAGCAATTTCAATCCAATACAAAGGATTAAAAGCAATAAACATGGAAGCAGTCACTGCCAAAGTTCTGTCACCTCAGATTTTGCACCAAGATCTTGAAACATTTAGAAGCGTGCATGAAGGCACAACATCAGGCAAATGTAATGGTATAAAGTTTTACGAGCAAGTGGAGTGTAAAAGTCTGTGCTGGACTGACATGATCTTTCCCAAATTGAGGGGACTTTCTGCTGCATTTTTAACCTGCAGTAAAGGACACGGAGACAACTGAGCAACACCAAAATATGCAAATACTGGCATGACTCTCTGAAGGAGATTTCAGGGGGGCCGTGCCTTCGCCTTTCCCAGAAAGGATGACCAAACAGAATCACCATTTAAGGCATCCAACAGTTCAGTTTTACAAACAGCAACTATTCTAAGAAACAATGCCAGCGTCAACCTTTCAGGTTTGAGTGCAGTTTTTTCATTCACACTTAGTAGTAGTCCAGTGCTTCTGAAGTCAAGATGGGTAAGCTTATCTGTTGCAGTGTGAGATTGCACATGCAAGCATAAGTGACGCCTGAGAAGAGAGTCTGATAAATGCACTGTGGGAGGAAATTAGTCAGGGCGTAAACAAAATATCATCCTGAACTCACAAACAAAGATAAGACTCTGTCAGGGTTACAGTGTTGACAGTTGTCATTTGCACTGGTCCTCTCATACCTCAAGTGTGGATTCAATCAATCTGACAGTTCAGGGGGGGAGGGGGTCGCCATGTTCTGTGCCTTTTGTTCTGAAAGAGGGGGGGGTTTAAACATGAAAATACAAGAAAAGCACTGAAGACACGAGATCTTCAGGGAAAAACAAGCTAAGAAAGTAGCACGAAATGACGCAACCTATGTGTTTTCTTTAACCCTTCAGTGAGACTGTGCCAACATTTAAAGCACATTTCAGGAAGGCGAAGTGCTGCCTTTTCCTGTTGCCATATAAGTTGTAAAACTTTTATTGACGCTGTTTCTGCTAGTTAATACGCGACTTGGTTGACTGAAGGGCTAAAGATAACTTGGACGTCATTTATTTAAAAGTTGTGAACTCGTTATGAGGTAACACTAACATTGGCCTGAAGAAGCTCGGTGGTGACTGCTCAGCTTCGTGAACTTGTGCAAACTAATAACGAAAAAGTAACGGAAACATCAAACTTCCCCTCATCTGCCGCACTATAAACGAAAATTTAAGTCTGAGCCTTTATTGACGCTTTCTTTAACACTTGTTCTTCTAAATTGAGGTAGTTTACATGAGCCTGTTAAGAACTTTTAATCGTCATGTGGGCGTTAATGTGTTTGCTAAGGGCAGGAGTAACGAACTACATTTCAAAGCCTATAATCCTTTTAAACTCCACCGAGGAAAATGTTTGAATCCTTCCCTCCAACTACAGCCGCCTCTGTCGAGCTGTAACGGGAAGAACAAGCGACAGAAGCCGAGAGAGCAGTAACCGCTGCGGGTTAACTGACGTCCGTTGGTTAGCCACATAGCATGCTAACAGCCATACACATTTACCAGCACGGTGCTGCTTTCACTGTCAGCTTGCTGTATTTTTTATTTTTCTTACCACGAAGGCAGCTCAAATCCCATGGCACGTTAAGTAGCTGTTAGTCGTTGAGATCCACAACGTTATCGTCCCTCCTCTGATATGTTTTGAAGTTGCTCTTGTGTAGATGCTGTGGTGTGAGGAAGTCTCTGAGAGGGAATGAGGGGAGTCAGTGTCGCACAGCTTTTTCTCCTCCCCTTCAATGGAAATCCCACATCACATTATGAGCTTATTAAACACTCCAGCCCCGCTCTGGTGACGTCGGGTAATCATCTGCACCGTTATATTCAGGCAGTTTTTTCAGTACTGAATGCAGTTATAACGCTTTTAGTTGATTCAGCATAATTAGTGGGCTTACTATCAGGGGCGTATCTAGAGTTTTTGATGGTGGGGGCACAGACTCGGACAAGGGTGGCACCTTTTAACCCTGTGTAGTGGTCACTACAGTGGACACCTATTTAAAAGTTATTGACTCCTGAATTCAATAGTTCATGCGGTGGAAATTCATATTAGCCTGTGTCAGGATATTTTTATTCTTCTTAGGGCCTGAAAAAATGTTTTCATTCTTTTTCCAAACATATATACATATTTTAAAAAGTTATAGACAAACATTTGAGGGTAAAAAAAACGTATAAAACATAAATTATTCAGTGTTAAAATGGATGAAAGAGAGTTAAAATGTTTTGCAAAGCATTAAAAAAGATTATTCATGAAATTACCAAAAAAAAAGAAAAAAAGAAAAAGGAAAGAAGTCAAACAAACAAAAAAAAGTCATACTGGCATTAAGTTCACACTGTTTTATGTTGAATGCTCAGTTACAAATATCTGAAGGAAAAAAAACAGAAAACTTTTTTCATGCCTTAAGACAAATAAAAACACTCAAGGAAAAAATCCTGACACTGGCTTTTATAATTCATGTATCAGAGGGTTAAAGCAAGGGTGACAATAATCTTTAAACCCCCCAAAAAAAGAAACCTGTGGCACACGGTTTCAACATTTAAAAGCTAAGTTTGACTATCCAAAATCAATATTGTAGATATCAACAACGTATTTCTGACAAGTTGTAGTTACATTTTTGGTAGTCGGAATTTTAATTCAAGATATCTATGATTCATTTTCGACTAGTCAAAAAGACCATCTCAAACATCCACAAATACATCCTGCCTATCCACAATTGTTATTGTGAATATTGACGTCATTCTAACCAGGCGTGATATGTCACTTTTTGCAATTCAAGTGTATGGGGTTTCTCATTCAGGATATATTCTACGTCATTTCAGATATCCAAAATATGATTTATGGATATCCGCAAATGAATTGTAGATGTCTGTAGTTCCAATTAAATTCCAAAAATGACCAAAAAATGGCTCTGTTGAGATTTTTTGGGCCCATATTAAGTCGACTCTTTGAATCAAAAAGTCTAAGTCATGAGATGAAAAGTCAAATTTTTGATTTTTTTTTAGTATTATTTTGACTTTGAATCTCAAAACATTACATTTTTATCTTAATTTTTTTTTGTACACTTACCTCATGTTTCTGTCGTTCCTTAAAATTTTGACTTTTTTTCTAATAGCTTTTAATACTTATCTCAAAGAAGATTGAGAACAGTTACATGTGAACTTAGTTAGGTCTCTTTTGCATCTTTTACATGCTTATATTAGGTTTACTTTTGTGAAAATGTAAATGATATGTGTAAACAGAAATAATTTTAGAAGCAATATTCAACTGACATGCAAATGTTTTCCACCTTCATGGAGCTTTTGGATTTGTATCATTTTGTTTGTGAAAGAGGCACCATCTCAAGGTGAAACTGTTTTTCTTTTCTAACTTCATAATTTCATAGTGAAACCCCTCGCTCCTATAAGTCACAGCCAAATGATGTGCTGCTTATTGATTAACCTTAAAATGTTAACCATTACTTTCCAGGAAGTAAATGGGAAAAAAGCTTTCTTCACATGATTTAACAGTGCATTAGATTAAACCATTACATTTGCTACGGCCTTCTTTTATTGTACTCTGGAGAGCTCAATTACAAACAAAAAACTATCATTAGCATTGATTGATGGGCAGCTTGTAGAGAAACATGACTTATGGTCGACAGCACAAGTTAATTGTTAGTCACCGCTATCAAACGTATAAGATTTGACACATTTTAGTGATAACAGTATAAATAAGAATTTGACGACATCCAAAAAATGACACACAACTTTGGATATCCATCCTCCCAAAACTTACAACTCACAAAGCGTGACTGAGATTACAGGCGAAAGAAGGTAATGCTTCACTTAATGATGACATTTCTTTGTGATATGTTATTTTAGTTGCTTAGAAGCAAACTTGTGATCATGCAGATGAAATCATCACCAGTTGTTGTTTGAAAAAAAAAAACATGCTCCAGAACAGACAGAACATGAAAGTAAACAAAATCTCAATATTTCATACTGAGGCTCACATGTCAATGACCCCAAGGTAAGAGAACATGACTTTCTGTTTTAATTAATCAGATACATTAGGTTTTAGTTGTATTTTCATTTAAAAAATGCTCTTTTGATTCAGGTTAATAAAACATAAATGTACCAAAACAGTGAATAGTCATAAGTTTATTCTGCTGCTGCCATGAAACTCAGTTTGATCTTTCTTATATTTTTGATGGAACAGTTTTCAAATGGCTTTCCAACCACCCCCATACCAACTATTCAATGTCAGACCTTCTTCAGCTCAAAGCAGCATGGATGCGTTTGTGTCAGTTCTCTGGCATATTCTCTCCCCTGGAAGGTTCAATGGACTAAAGCACCGCTTAGATAAAATCTATGCCCTGATGTCTCATCAGCCAGAACGTGCTGCCCTGCAGCTTTGTCCGTACTACTTTGATCAGGTCACTTACATCCTCCCTACCAGAGAGGAAGTGAGGCACATGTGAGTACCACTTCTTTCATTTACTGTAGCTACCTGTTGGGAGGTGGGGGCAAACTTTGTGTCACCCTCAAGCTGTTCAGTTATGTGACTGTGTGGTCAAAAACATAACACAGTATTTCTCTAAAGCTTCATTCAACCACATGGTGTACAACTTCATACTAACATAGCTCTGCAAAGTCCAACCTCTTCTCCATCCCCCAGCCTGTTTCATGCAAATCACCACTTCAGGTAGACAAAGGTGACATTTGCTGCAAGGTTGTGCTGTAAGGTGCATATTTGTTTTTCATGATACTGCAGCTTTTATGGTCTGATGAACTATCTTTCCTCCTATTTGTGGTCTGAAGGGAGACTCAGAACCTTCAGCTGCACAGGTTCGATTCATGGGCAGACTCACAACAAGAGAAGCAGAGAGCTGCTGAGCAAGAACAGAGGCGACATCCAACAGCCAACCCAGGTCCTCAGTTCAGCACAGGCATCTACTTGAGTCGACTCTCTCATCTCCAGGATCTGAACACTGGCAGGAGTCTATCCACGAGGCAGTATATTAATCTGATGTATGGTTCCTGACTATAACCACCAACTAAGTGATGTTTTGGTCTTATAGCTGTTAATAAATCTCTCTTTATGTGTTCTAGAAGGAGATATTTGAGTGCTTTTAAAAGACCAGATACAGCATCATCTTGCAAAAACTCACAAATTTTGCTCAAATACAAATGCTTTCATTCAGCTGGTCCAGAAACCAAGTCATTAGTTTTCACCAATGCAGCATGATGATGTTGGAATTGGAGGAATTGAGGATGTGAACTTTGTGCTGTGACGTTCTCTTTAAAAGTCATTCATTCTTTTCAAAGCAGAAGGCAGGGACTTTCATTCACTTTTATGGAAAACATCTTTAATGGATTCTTTAAAGTAACATCTTGTGAAGTGAGTACATATGCATACAAATGCTCTATCCTAGCTACAGTCAGGACCAGATATTTTTAGGAACCAGCAGAGGGCCGGTACAAATAAGCAAATAATTGCATGGTGGCACATCTTCTCAAGGCTGCAGACACTTAGCTCATCATGACATTAGGCTCTGTACTGCAGAGAGTAAATTTAGTCCAAAATCAATGTCAGTCAAGGACTTCCAATCCAGAACAGACACACAGTTGATACAGACACACTGACATAAATGAATATTAGACTTGAAGGTCTTGACTTCTTTTTCCCAGATAGTATTGTTTTCTTATTTGTAGAACTCGTGCTCCTGCTCATCCTTCTTGATGACAGTCTTGTAAGCTTTTTCAAAGTCTTTCGCCAGGACGATATATCTGTTCTCACGTACAGCCAGCATGCCAGCCTGAGGGAAAAATAAACAGAAACAACAAACACTCAGTCGTTTTATATGCAAAGTGGAGATTTACATTTATTTTCTTTCTGTTCTGCTCCGGGAGCAGTGATGAAAAAAGCAGTTTCTCACCTCTTGGCAGATGGAGTTAATGTCAGCTCCAGAGATCTTATCTGGTCTGGCCACATCTGTACATTAGTCAAGGTCGACTGAACTCAGAAGCAGAGTAAAAGCAACATCTGTGCACCTAAGCTGTACATACAGGGAATATCTGAATGATGCAGCAAAACAAACTGTAGATTCATATCCTTTACACTACAAATACAACAACTCTTCAATCATCTATTGATTTATTTTTCAGAATCCTAGTTCTTGTTTTGCACATTTGATGTTTGTATACCTCAGTTTTAACACCAGTAAAGGTATATTATGTTAAATTCATTGGGTAACAAGAAAATGAGTCACGCTCAGGGAAGATGCAACTAAAAAAGACCTTGAAGTCCAACTTGTCAGCACAGATTGACAAGAGAACAACCAAAATGTCCATTGGAGAGCTGAGACACCGTTATCTATGAAAACAAGGACACATGATTGTTCTATCAGTGCTGTCAGTGTTTTGTATTTCACAAGACGACGCAAAACATTTTTTACAATATCTTAGTTTGAGGACTTCTCATTCAGGAGCCAGCTTTGTAAGATAAGAGCTCTGCATTGTTACATAGTTTACACAATTAATAAAATAATTAGTGTTTGGCAGACTTCCCATGTTACACTTTATGTACTCACCCAAACAGCATGATAAAGTATTACATATGTGTAAATAAAGGAGTGTCAAAGTTTACAAAGACTACAATACACATGGCTCAGTGAAAAGTCTTTGGTATTTCTTGTATGTAAAGCATGTGTGCACCAGGTGCAGCAGTCAAAAAGGATACAGTCCTCCAGATCAACCTCCTCAGATAGATTCATTTTGCTGGTGATGGTGGAGAAAATGAGACGTTTCTGCCGGCGGTCGGGCAAGGGGAACTCGATCTTTCTGTCCAGACGACCTGGACGCAGCAGAGCTGGGTCCAGAGTGTCAGCTCTGTTGGTGGCCATAATCACCTAGAGGGGGTGGATGAGCATGGAGGTTAACTTGGAACATATGATATGAAGTCGATCCAATTCCACAAAGAAAATGTTTGAGCAAGCTTCACAGAAAAGAGCCCTAAACAAAGGAGACTTAGATGAACTACTGACTGTTAAAGCTATGGCTTAAGATTAAATGTGTGTTTGAGTTTAATGTTCTTTAAGTTTAGATAACCTTCAAAAAGCAAGAAAAGTAAACAAAAAGATGCTTGTTTATATAACATCAAGTAATAAATGATGACAAAGGTTTTAAATAAAATACTAAACCTCACATGGCCAACACTAGTTTGTTATCAGAGGCTGAACACAACAGAAAAAGTAGCAGAGGGAGCACTGGACTTGCTTAATTTAATCCCAAGAAGGCCAACAATGCACAGCCACAACTGTACAGTAAAAATGATTTGTCGAGGGAAATGTCTGCATGACAAACCCAGAGGAAATGCAATCCTTCACAGAAAACTCATAGTTCCTGGAAATAAGCAGCCACTCTCTTGAAATACTCAGAGCGCTCTCTGTGAGCCGCGTTCACGTATAGCTCAAGGGCAAAATGTGCATTTGAGGTCTTGAAGACTGACAACATAAACCTTGTGGGTGCTTTCTAAGCTGAATGAAAGGCCAGGAGGCACAGCAACAATGGCAGAGTGAATAAAGGGCTGGTTATGTCATGCTGACTGTGCTCAGACTCCATCAGTGGCACTAAGAGTCAGCAAATACAGAAGAGGTGCAGTCACTGGGGGAAAGTTAAGAGCTTTCTTACAAAAGAGAGACTTGACTCACCTTGACATTGACATTCTGGTCAAAGCCATCCATTTGATTCAAGAGCTCCAGTAAGATTCTCTGCACTTCTCTGTCAGCTGCAGGAATAAAATACAGGTTAAGAGGGTACATCTCCATCACGATGTGACAGTAATCTTATGTCAGATTCAAGCGGAGAGAATCATTGAAGTGTGAACTATGACTGCTCTCCAAAAAAAATATCTGCCTGTAATATTGAAACCTAAAAAAAGGCCTGACTAGAAGAATTAAGTCATTTTTGAACTCTCAGGTTTTAACCAAATATTCTGTAGGTGGGACGGTAAAAAATAAGGGATGTTATCAAGAATATGCTTTTATCTTGATTAATTAGTATGTTAGATGTTTGTTTAAATGTGTAGTTTACATTTCTCTTGGTGTTATAGTACTTTACATGACATTTCTACTAAATGGTGTAACTACAAAAGCAAGTACTAAATGACTCATCTTCCTAGAAGTTATGCACATGTACTGATGAAATAAGTCATTTATAATGAAAAATCATATCAAGTATATTCAAAATATTTTACTTCTAAACTTGATTGGTGGGTGGGTTGTGTTGTACTGGGCAGGTCAGTGTTCTATAAACATCCATATTTTTTCTGTATTGTTGAGTCAGTTGGTTTAAAATCATTTTCGTTTTAATTTTTACATAGTAGACAGATAACATCATCTTCCTGGCAACTTTTTTGTGCAATATCAATTCTTTTTTTAGAAGAAACATTGGTTATGCCAATTGACATTTATTAGTTTCATCAACTGACCACGTATTTCACCCAGGTATTTTAATAATGTTCACACCTCCAGTCTGTGCATCAAAACGCTTTGTGGCGATGGCATCAATCTCATCGATGAAGATGATGGCAGGGGCGTTTTCTTTTGCCAGCCGGAAGACGTCACGCACCATGCGAGGTCCCTCACCGAGGTACTTCTGAACAAACTCAGAGCCCACCACACGGATGAACGCCGCTGGGGACAGAGACAGACAGATGTTTTTTTTTTTTCATTTGTCTCACTGCAGAAACACAACATTCTATGGCAAGACACAATATGTATTGCATACATTAATTTTAGTAGTTTAAATCAACATTTTATTTGACATACCATAGTTAATGGTAATAAAAGTTTTAAATTCACCTTGCTGTATCAAAATTAAAGGAATAATGGTGTTTTTGTAGAAGTATTGAACTTTGGTAGTGTCACTCTGATGATTACAACTACAATTTCTGAAGCGATGGGACAGCAGGAGCTGTTTTATGGAAAAATCAGATGGTTCATGAATTTAATGGGGTCAAGGGGACTCAGTCCTGCACTCTACTATGTTTTAATACATGAATCAAGTTATGTAATTTTCTTATCTATCTCTTGTGCATTGATTTTTTGGATTTTCATGTATTGTCCATTTCATGGACCCAGCTACTCAAATCTTGACATTATCCTGAACTTTCACTACACTGCTTACAAGTAATAATTGATCAAATTACACCATAATTTATATGTTTACCTTTTGTGGTGTGAGGTATTTAAAGTTGTATCAGCATCTTATTTACCTTGATAGTTTCTGATCTTTATTGTCAGTTTCTTTGATCTGACCTTGGTGAAATTTGGTTTTCCACCCATAAGAAACCACTCTATATTTAAGATATTTACACGGCCAATTCACATCACAGACACTTTCTATAACAGCATCCTGGATGTTAACGCTCCCCTTAACTTCAAGCTGTAACTAATGCACCGGTAATTCTCTCAGATTTATTTCAGTATCAACTCAAAATGCAACAATGTGCAGATCAATGTATGGTATGCCAAACTTACCTGTAGTGTGATGTGCTACCGCCTTAGCCAACATTGTCTTCCCACAACCTGGAGGTCCGTACATAAGGACACCTCTGGGTGGGTCAATCCCAATCTAGGAAAGATAACGCACCAAAGCTCAGCTCTGAGTTCAGCCAGGAGGTATCTCCATTTTGAGAGAGATTAATAAAAATTTAAAAAAATGTTACCCATGTGAAAAAAAACTCATCTCCTTGAATATCTGACCTGTTTGTAGAGCTCAAAGTGTGTGAGTGGAAGCTCCACAGCCTCTCGAACTTCCTGCTTCTGGATATCCATGCCACCAATGTCAGCATACATCACATCTGGCTTTTGGTCTGAAGGCAGAAGAAGAAATTAACAGAAAGGTATGACAGCTCAAACATGAAACTGAAACATGATGAACTTTCAAAGTATCTCCAATCTTTGTTAAAAAAAAACCAAAACAATCTTCAAGACAGAAGTTTCCATTTTTGAAATGAGTGATTAACATCCTGTTGTTAAAGAAGCAACAGATTTGGCAGACAAATCCTAAGACTTGTCCAGGAGAGGAATACATTCTTATCTGTGCCACTGATAGACAAAGAGGATCTCCGTCTTCTTAAGAAACTCGTCAAACTGTCTGGAAACCCTCTGAGAGACTGAAGGCTGAGTGTTTCACCTGAAGTCAGCATCATGATGCTGCTGTCAGCTTCAGGAGGGAGAACATCCACCAAGGCGTTGCTGTGCTTATGCAAAGCCACCGAGGCGTTGGGCTTGAGCAGCTCTCTGTCGATGGTGCTCAAGATGCGCACATAGTAGTTAGACCCTTCAAAGACAGAACACAAGAACAGGACTCATTATACATTTAAAACATGTACCACATGCTGAATAATTAAAATTTGACAGTACACAGTACATTTCTTCCAGGTTCTCTTAAAAGACTCTAAAAGGCAGTACACGGTAAAGCATTTAAACACACAGCTTGCATGCATCATCGACCATTTCATCAATTTTTAATTCTCAGCTTTATCTATTCATTTATTTATTTTTTTAGGGGCAGATAATTTTATTTCATGCACCCTCTACAATTATTATATTTCTTACATTTTTAGCATTGCATTGCTTAGAAAGTGCAATAGTTATAGACATGAAAAGAATAACCCCTAATATCTTTTATAAACCTACCCATTTATTTACACACCATCGTTTGAATTCAAACAATAAAACGGGAGTAAAATTGTCTTTTTTTTTATGGTCCATCCTTGTTTCAGTTTGAATCTAGGATGCAATGTTGTGATGTCATAAATTAGCCATGTCTACCCTTGGGGTTTTTCCACATCTTGTTATAGGTTACTGTTTGAGGCACAGATGTCACAGAAAGAACATATACAAATGGAACAAACAAACATTGAATTCAAGTAAAATCTAGATCAGCTTCAGTAACTTCTTCAGCAGCTGTTTCCCAAAGCAACAGCCATTAGGTGACTACATTAGACCTGAGATTCCTCAAAGGACTGGCAGAAAGCTCTTTTATTGTTCTTGTGAGGAAAGTATCTTCATGGAAAACTTATGAAGGCCAGCAAAAACATCACTTGTGTGGCGCGACGCACTTCATTATACAAAAGTCTGTAATGAATAACTTGTCAAACCAACGAGCTATCCTTGTGCTATTAAGTGAAGGCGACAGTGTTAAAATGCGTGAGTAAGTTCGTTGACTAAATGCTAGGAACTTTTTTTTTTTTTTCCAAATAATACCTGTAGTGGATCCAACAATCGCTGTGTTCTGGTCAACAGCTTCCAAGAACTGACCAATGACCAGTGGGATACTCTGTATCCTCTTCACCTCCTCCTGGGCATGGAGGAACTCTTTCTTCAGGTTTTTCTGTTCATCCTTGATGTACTCCTCCTGCACCTCAAGGAACTCCAGCTCCTGCTGTAGCTTCTGCAAACACACAACAACACAAGAAGAAAAAAAATAAATGGATGAGCAGATACGCTGGAAAAAACTGACAACATCCGGATGCACCCATCATTCAGGAACAGGGTAATCTGGACTCATCAGTCCGCAAAAATTTCTTACATTCACCCAGAGTCAAATCTTTATGCTCCCTAGCAAACTGAAGCCTTTTATTCCAGTTACCCTGACTGATTAGTGGTTTTCTTAAGGCTACACAGATGTTCAATCCCAATCCCTTGAGTTCCCTTTGCTCTTCCTTTCACTTATTAAGACACTCTTGAGTTCTACTACTTTTTTCTTTGATTTCATTTAGTCAAACATTTAAGTGATCGCCCTTAATGATCATTCAGCATTTTTTTCTGACCACATTTCTACCAGGAACACGATGCTTTCCCACCATCCTTCCAGTTTGTAATAATGCGTTGGACAGTTCTTAACCCAATTTTAGTAGTTTCTGCCATCTCCTTAAATATTTTCTCTGCTTGATGCATGCCAATGATTTGACCTGTCATAAACTGACATATTTTCCACAACCACAGGATGTGTTTTTCTCCATGGTTGCTTAATAAATGAGAAGTTACTCATTAAATCAGCTGGGGTTAAATTACTTGTTGCCAGCTGAAAGATAATAACCCAAAAGGAGGCTTGCACCCATTTGATTATTTAAAATTAGGTTGCCTCCCTCTGTTAAATAATTCTTGTCTTCTCCTTGATTCTCTGCCATGTTGTTAACTGTCAACACACTTTGTAAACATTTGTTTTGAACGGTGCTGAATAACAATAGTTATTATGACAAAGCATATCGAAATAAACTAAAAGTAGATTTTAATCAGATACAATCTATGGTTAAATCAGGGTGCCTGCAGGTTTTGGCAAGTCAAATTTAAGACTTTTAAGACCATTTAATGCCACCTTGAATGAAATTTAAGACCAAAATACTATAATTACCGTCAATGGTTGGAGGGTCCTGCTGTATTAAAACTAATTCATAGCATGAGTGACACTTCATGACACCCATTAAGTCTTACTTTTTGTTTATTGAACCTTAAGTGACCTTCAGTGCTCTTTGGTTAACTGTAAAAGTGCAAACAGTGACCCACAGTCATAGACTGGCTCGCGAGGATGCAGAGAGCAATTTATATAGGCAGAACAAAACCAATAAAACATTGACAAATCCTGCCCCGACAAATTTAAGACCATTGAGTCATTTATGTAAGAACAGAATATAAAATGTTAATCAATTTAAGACTTTTTAAGGCCTAAGTTTTAAACACATGAATTAAGACTTTTCAAGGATTTGTAGGGACCCTGATAATGTAAACACACATATATGAGTAAATACCAGACCTTGTATCTGCTATAAAGGTCCTCAAGATCCTCTGGTTCTGGAGCCAGGAAAGACAAACCTGTCTGAGGTCTGGATGTCAGTACCGCTGGCATATCTTCCTGTGAGGGTGACAAACACACAAAAACATGAATATAGTGTAACAGACATTTTCATATGTGAATTGACAGAAAGATGTTTCCCTACAAGTCAACCGTTAGCTTAGCAATACATTAGCTCGTAAACAGCCAGCGAACCAAACATTTTAAAACGACAATATTGAAATACTGAGATGATTAGGATGCACCGAGAGATGATAAAACCGCCCTGAGAGATATTTTTTTAATGAAATCATTTAATAAAACCCCTAAGTTTAAGCATATTTGTGTACTATGCTAACGCTAACAGCTAGTTATGTTGCATGACATAGCAGAGAATGAATAGGCAGGTTTACGTTTAAGCGTTTTCAGCGAGTAAACAAACTGTAAAATACTACAACAAGCAACGACGGACAGACAAATACAGAATCACTAAAGCCTACCACTGAAAGTCACTTAGATTTATATGTGTAACGGGAAACAAATGTCACTGATTCATACCGGGCTCTTTTCCACAGCTACGATATCCTCCATGTTGAATTATGCCTACAGAATGACGTTATGACGTAAACCCTTTGCGGAAGGCACTCTGGGTAATGGAGTTCATCTCGATGCCAGAGCATAACCTCTACTTTATGAGCATAACTGATTTAGTTTTTGATTTAAAATCAATCTATAAACAGTCTCTGAGGATGAGCAAACTTTCAGACATGTCCTCCTTTTATGCTGTAAAATTATTTCAGTGGGATTTTATAAAATGTCCAGTTTTTTTAAGCTTGTTCGACAGACCCATGCAGCAATGGGACTGGCATTTTACAGTTCACCAACCTCAATGTCAAGATTATGAGATAAAAAGTTCCAATTTTCATCGACAAAGTCAAGAGACAAAAAGTCAACATTTTGAGGTAATAAAGTCAGAGTTATGAGATAAAAGGTCAAAATTTTAAATTCCTAAACAATAGAAATAAAGTTTTCAGGAAAAAAAGTCTTTTGAGAGAAAGAAGTCAACTATCTCAGATAAAGTCCAAATTATAAGGGAAAAGTCACATTTTTGAGGTAAGTCTAAGAAGTCTACATTCTGAGATAAAAGTTCAAAACTCAAAATAATGAAGTCAGCATTTTGAGATAATACATTAAAAACTATTAGAACAATGTCAAAATTATGAGATAAAAAGTAGAAATTTTGGCTTTCTATTTCATCACTTTGACTTTTTCTCTCAAAATGTTGACTTTATATGGGAAAAAAAATTCTACAAAGTCAGCATTCCATTTTCATGTTTTCAACCGGTGGAAATCAGCTTCTACACATTGTTTGCGTTTACATTCCAGAACATTTTTAATCCAAACAGAAAGGTATGTTTTCAATAAAAGTATGGGTTCTGAAGTTACTTTGGTGTCTTTGAGTATCTTTATGGTACTTTTTCAGTATCTCCAAGAGGCAGAGTAGGGGGTCCTTTTTTTGTTTTTTACAGCCGAGAATTTAGTAAGCATTCATGTCCATTTTTACTTGTCACTCACCATAAGAGTCAAACACAAACTTGTGCTATTAGAAGAGAATTCAGTACAGAAAAACTCACCCACCACTACCTGAAGGCTTAATGAGTCACCATACTGCCCTATGCATCATGTCCTTAAACCAAAGCCTGAGCACACATGGGGGTGGCGTGTTAAGCTAGACCCACAACCACAACACTTTACATAGCTCTGGAGACCACAAGCCACCCACCCTCCACGGCATACAGTATTTCACATGTCACATAACATATTTCTCAACATATTCACCCACAGAACCATTTAACTGTACAGCAATATGGTGATGTTTGACAAACCCAGGCTGCAACAAATGCTCTGCTTTTTTAACTTTTTTTTAAAGCTCTAGAGCTCATGCGGGACAAAGAGAGCTGCATGAATCAATTATTTGCCTCTCAAGTGTACACACAAAAGATATAATGCAAAAACATAAGCTTTTCATGACTCCCAAACTGAAATGAAACTACATGCATCTACTCTGCATGCTCTGGGTGGGTGTGCAAATTGCAGAACTAGGGGTCGTAAGACGTTGTGGTTTTTAGTGTGAAAAAGGAAAGGATGCAAAACACCTTGCAGTTCTTTTTTTTTTCTTTTTTTACATAACTGACAAAAACAGACATAACTGAAAATCTAAATTCGTTTTTTTTTCCTTGTAGGAGGATACATGGAAAAAATACATCATCTATTAGTGATGAAAATACCCCTTGATTTTCACAAAAAAGATTGTGCTTTGATTAAAAAGCAACGGAAACCTTCATTTGGTGCTTTGTTCACGGCCCACATTAGGAGCTGAAAACAAGGTGAAACAAAGTCAGATTGATAGTATTAAAAATTTGCAGGTTCAGTATTAAATGAGTTGGAAATTCTTTTTTTTAACCCTGATACCGGTACGATCAGAGAAATCTGTGCCTTATATAAACTCACTTTCTGATTAATTTTAGGGTTTTGATCGTAGTTTTAATCAGCATGAAAGGTCTCACAAAGCTTTTCTGTTTTTGCCTCAAAATGAGATCATGTAATTTAATTTCTATCTTTAAAAGTCGATGAAACAAAACTTGCTTGAGAAACGCAATGACACCAAGTGAGTGAATCTAAAATTCTGACTTTTGACACATAGGGAAATCATTAGATAACTAAATTGATTCTGAGTAATATATATTCAATTGAGTTTAATTGAAAATTTTTCTTACTTTTTAAAAAGATAATACATTCTATAGAGGCTTATAAAAAGATCAAATTAGAAGCAAAAAGTTTGCTGTTGTCAAAGTTGCTATAAATACAGAAGAGTTATCAGGAAGTGGTGCCTGGGTTGGCACGTTGTTCTTTTTGACATTGAAGTTAAGGAAGCAAGCAGCGCATTGTGCATTTAACCAACAAGCATGTTACGATTGTGTGAGCTGCATCACAGCTTCATGCTGACAAAATGGATATGGACACAATCAACGATTCTCCTCCTCGTGGTCTCCAGTAAGATTTGTAAACATCTTCTGACTCTAATTCATCTTGCTGTATTCTGTTACTTTTTTGCATTTTAATACAGATTGAAAGTATTGATGGTGCACAGGCTCCCTTGCATAAACTTAATTCTTCAATATGATCCAAAGAAAGATATTTAACCTTGTTCCCTTATAATAAATGAGTAACTTTCAGGTGCTTAAAAGACTTTGGTAGTTTCTTGTCTTTGGTTCAACAGAGAAAAAAGTATGTGAAAACCGTCTCTAAAAATTTCCCGAGATATTTATGAAAAACAGCTCCAGGTTACAAGTAGATACCACTGAATTGTTTTCAGACCATGAGCTGTTTACAGGTTTTTCATCTAATCTATTGAAAATCAGAGAATAGCAAAACCTCAAGATTAACTTCAGTAACAACACACCTCTGCAACAGGATGTGGGACTTCTCCCCATACTAATTAAAATTGCATTTGTTTCCTCTTCTAAGCTTACCTGGGGGTATAAAGAGATGTCAGCTCTCATGTTTTGATATAACTCAAAACTTTATCAAAGTGATATAAAAGATTTTTGATCTATCATCAGCATCACCAGGCTTTGATTACATAAGTCATCCATCTGCTGAGTGATACTGTCACTGCTAAACTTTGTTTAAATGTCAGAATAATCTAATTATTCATTAAGTTTTCATGGAGATATGAGTTTGATGGTAGTTCTTATATTTTTGCCTGCATTATTGTACTTGTGCAACTTGAATCTGAAACTTCTGTTTTAGTTTTCATTTTTATACTTTGTTGTCTCATTTGTAATAACTGACTATTTGTCAAAATCTGAAATGACAACTTTTCATGAAACATCTTCTTTTGTCAGGGATTGCAAACTCTCAGCTGTCACTGAAGTGGCAACAGCAAGTTGGAAAATACAATCTCAATTAAATCTTGATTAAACGCAGATCCTGAGAAGCAAGGTGCCAAGTACAAAAACAATCAAGCTTTTAGGAAAAATCCTCAAAAAAAACTCTTTTGAGCCTGATTTCACTTCTTCTCTGGACATTTTTTGTTTACTGATTCTCTCAGTTCCTTTTCTTGATTTCTTCTGAAAACTATGACAAAACAGCAAGACTACACATGTGACTCAAGCTGTGTTAAGTCAACAGTATGAACCATTGATTCTGACAAAAGCATGCATTTTTTTATCTCGAATGGTTTCAGCTCTCATACAACTTTTGAACATTTTTTCCTGAATAGATACTTTTACACTTCTAAGGGAAATTTTCATGACCACAGACTCTCTGAAATTTATATTCATTCAAGAAACCAAGAATTTAACTCTCCTGATAATATCTACCAAACTGTATCTTAACCCAAGTTAATTATTGTACTGACATGGCAGTAAGATGTTTATAGAATGAGCACATGCTGCTCTTCTATGTAAGTATAAAGGTATGATATTAACTTAATTTTCTGTTTTGAACTTTTAAATCACTTTATTTGAAATAGAAGTACATGTCTTCTCTGCAGCTCTGCCTTCCACAATAAAACCTTTACTCACAACCACTAAATAGTATGTTGTTAGAAAACAACACAGGCAGTGTCATTTCAGTGGGAGAAATTTGTAATTTAATTTCTATCTTTAAAAGTTAATGAAACAAAATTTAACTCAAACTGATTAAACCATCTCTACCTTTAAGTAGAAGCATGCAATGGATGGATGAGCCTCAGAATGTTTGTTTGTTTTGTTTATTTTCTTTCTTGCACTACTTTCTTGTCGAGATGACAAATGCAGCTTTTCCTTCTTTCATGCAATATTTCCCTTGGTTGACATAACATTGCTCAATATTTTGGGGCATAAAAACAGAAATCAAACTGTTAAATGCCCTTGACATTTAAGAGTAATTAATTAATTTCTAAATTAGCATTTTAAGTGGCTTTTTTATACTATTTGGGTATTTGTAGGAAATTTCATAACCACCAAGTGACACTTCAGCCATTGGGTAGAAGTCAATATTTTAAAAACTAAAAGTTTAAAAGTTAAAAGTTAAAAAAGATTGTGGTTATTACTCACCCATTGCAACTAGAAATGCAAACAAAAGATGCGTCTTTTTCTTTTTTTCTTGGTGGGGTAGTTTAAGGGTTAATATGGCTTACCAACATCCTGTATTTTCTTTCTTTATAAATGTTTTTCAGGTACTTGCTCCCCTGTTGAAGTCAACCAGCCTCCTGTGGTGGCCTCTGCTCTTGGTCGAGCTGTCGTTCTGCAGTGCCAGCTTATTCTGACCCCAAATGAGGAGCTTACGACTGCACCGGTTCTTTATTGGGAAAACAGAAATACCAAAGACAGACTGTGGCCCCTGCCAAGTAAATACACAGACCGTGTACAACTAATAGACAATAACTCAAACTCCTTTAATAAGTCTCTGCTGCTCAAGGATGTGAAGTGGGATGACAGCGGAAAGTATTTGTGTAAACTCTCTGTTAATACAAAGAAGGAGCAGTGCAGAAAGTTTGGAGAAGGAACTTCATTGGTGGTTTATGGTAAGGTTCAAGATATTTTTCTCACCAAAAACGCTGCAGAAGACAAGATATGAGATTTTTCATCTACAAGTTTAATGCCAAGACAGATCTAGAATCAAGTTTTGGTTTATTTGGGACAGGGATGTCCAAACTAAGGCCCGGGGGCCAATTGTGGCCCACTGTCTATCTTCGTACGGCCCCCAGCTCTCATCTTACCAGGTGTTAGTTTTGTCTCTTAAATTAATTATGTTCTAACTGTTTACATTTACAGTTTCTGTTAAGTGCATGAAATAATAACTTAATGTATCTGGTAACACCTCACAAAGATTTGGACTGTGCATAGGCAACTTTATAAAGCTAAAGCTCTGTACAATCTGCAAAAACTCAACAACTTTTACAGCTGACATTTAATTGCATTTGGCATCATGCAAAATGTGTTTCATGAGTTGTTTAGAATTTAAAAAAAACACATGACAGGACCAAAAAACTGAATTAAAGATATGAAATTGTCAAAAAAAAAAAAGACAAAAATTGAAGCATAACATGGTTCAGAATACAGGATCAGAGATATTTGGGGTATAAAATATTTTTATAGTTGTCGTATCAACAAACGTGATAAATTCCAGATCCTGACTCTGCCATAAAATTGTGACATATTTTTCCCAGGTTTGGTTTTATATTGGAGGCCTGCAATAACAGCACAAGCATGTTTGACTTATCTTTTCTTTTGGTTGTTTGTTTGTTTTTCACTCAAAATAAATAGTTTTCCAATAGAGTGCTCATTTGTAACTTTCACTGTTAGTAAACATGTCCATAAGAGCTGCCGGCCCTTGGTCATATTCAGAGTTTCCAATACAGCCTTTTTGGGAAAAAGCTTGCACACCTCTGATTTAGGAGTTTCTTGGTTTGGACTGAATAGGACTAAATTTCTAAATGCAGCATCTCCATGAAGACAGTAAAAGCCAACATTTCTATGAAAACTAAAAATAAAGCTGTATTTGAATATTCATTTGTAGGTGTGTGATTTACCAACTTGAATATCCTTCTATCTTTTCTTTACAGACACTATGATCTTTAAACTCATCACTACCAACGACACTAACACCGACTTGCTCTGCTGCGAAGTACAAGTCACCAGAGATCCAGCTTTGGTGTTGTCCATTGTCCACGATGAAGCCAAACTCCAAAGTGTGAAATCTACTCCTCACGACGCTGCTGTAGCTCAGCCCTTCGTCACACTCTCCATGAATGTGTCTGTGAGGGGCAAAGGAAACTACGAGTGTCAGCTACACTTGAACACATTTCTGATAACAAAAAGCAGCTTCTTTCACAATCCACCCGGTAAATATTTCTCTTCTGATCCGCTCTAGTTTTCCATGAAGTAAAAAAGACGTACTTGCTGCTCTGCACTTTGAACAGGTGAAAAGAAAAGGTGTTTTTCTGAGCTGATAAAATTAAATATTATGCAGTAGATGTGAATTTTGTCACTCCCTACTTGCTCAAGAAACTTTGTGAAGGCATCTTTTGTATGACCAGTATAAACGGAGAATGATTATCTTTAAATAAGCAAACAACTGTTCACAGGGAGTGATTTCTGAGAGGGATTCTGTAGTTTCATTTTTATTAAAATCGTTGAGCGATTTGCTCTGATACCTCACAAAGTGGTGAACTACTTCTTACGTTACCCTCTGCCTTTCTGAAATGTCTTCTCACACATCTTGGTAACATGTTTGAAATCAGCACACTAAGTCCTTTTCAAAAACTAAGCAACATTATCAGTATTCTGTTCTTCATGTCCTCACTATTTTTGAATTAACCAAACATAAAATGAGCACATTCTTTCCATGGCATATTTGTGTTGCACTATTGTCAGTCAAATGTAACGTTTCAAATGGTTTGAAAAGCATGAAAACCTTTCCCCCAGCTTTTTATTTTCTATGCACCTTTTGTAGAATGTGGGTTATAAAGACCATAAAATATTCTCTGAAATGTGTGAAAAGGCTTTGAATCCCTCTAAGGTTGCACTTTTACAAAAAAAACAAAAAAAACAAAACACAAGTGATGCCATCAGTGTCTGGGTCGTAAATCCCCTCAGCTGAATGAAAATCCTCTCAGGGTTTAAGCTTCTTGTGTCAAACATATCCTTCAAACACCGGCACAGTTTCACCTTTAAATTTTCCTCATTTGATCTACTTTCCCCTCAGTGGCTGAAGAAGAAAGAAACGCTGATAAAAATGTTTCAGCAACACGTTCACCAACTGTCTCTGGTGGGTCCCTCTCTCACATGTTGTTCAGGATAAATGTTTCATATTCATCCTCAAATGATTGATGTAAGCAAAGCGAACAAAGAAAGAGCAAATACATGGAGAAATACAAGTTTTTTGGTCAAAATTTGAAGTGATTCAATTTCAGGGATTTCACAATGTAATTTTTTTTTTCAAATTTTAGATCCAGATCCAGGTGCAGTGGTGTTTCCAGAGCCGTGGTTCCTGTATGGATCTCTTCTCCTGGTTCCCATCATCATCCTACTGGGAATAATAACCATCTGGATCGGCAAATGCTGAGTGTTTCAACTTCTGGGTAATTTGGAGGCAGGGATCATGAATTTGGCATCTTTTAGATACAAAAACTCATCCTCTGTTGCTTGGACGTGAGGGTGTACCAAGTTGAACATAATGCATCAGCAGCAGATGGATGAAACAGTTGTCACCGCTCATATTTAACAAATGGTACTAAAAGTAACCTCTGTTAAAAAAAAACTGATATCTTTTTTTGTTAAGTTCCTTTTGTGGTCTCTGCTCCTCGCTTTTGAAATGTCTGTATAGCCTCCTGTAAAAATAAGTTCTTGTAGATTTTATTGATAACCTCTGCGACAGTTTGTACACTCAAAAACTGAATATTACATGCAGAACTTACAGAACATCAAAACCTGTACATACCTTTGAAATTATGAATAAAATCACTCTTTTGCTGCTTTTTTGGGATACACTGTCTCTTCTGTCTTGATTTTCCAAACAGGATTTCATTTTCCTCTGTTAGAACATTTAACATTTAAGATTTTACCTCTCTGTCTGAAATCTTCACCCACTATTCCCCCCTACTCAAGTTTCCAGTTTACAACATTAGTGACTCTTGAAATTTTTCCATTTCCGCATCATGAGACAAGATTCATGACATTTTGTCTCCATCTGGTGGTGACAAAGAGCAGCTGCACACAACTCAACCTCAAATGACCGCAAGACACGCCACCGTATACTGGAGAACAGCTTTAAAAATCACAGGAACCTCAATAATCTGTCAAATTAGCCACAGACATCAAAGCTTTGTCAAGATTAGGACCAGAGTGCCTGTCCACTTTCGACTGAGAAAAAAAACCTTTTACCTACTGAAAGTCTCAGTCACTGTGACCTCTGATTGTTAACATCATCCGTCACTGCATCAACTCTTCTTCTTTTCAATGCAAAATATAAATTTTCAGTTGTGGAATTGATGGATCAAAACACATTGTGCTTTCTCAATGACTTCCTCTGTGGTATTGTTATTCTGATTGAATTTAATCCACATATTTATAAAGATGAAAAGGGATGTTTGTGGAATTAGGGACATGAAGGTCAACCACACGTCCAGACACAAACACGCACACTGGGATGGTCCAGGGGCCAGGACAGGGATGCAATCAACACAGTAATCCTCACTACTGGCATAATGAAATGGCCAAGAGATCAGCGCACGCACACACACACACACACACACACACACACACACACACACACACACACACACACACACACACACACACACACACACACAGGACTAATTCCCCTCTAGACTGGGTCACTCAAAGTAAATCTTTGCACCTGTGGCCTGTAGTCAGGTTACATGTCAATATAATAAGAGGGTTGTGTATGAGTCTTATTTGGGTTAATGCTAAATTCAAATGATAATATTTTTCTTTCACCTTCACCCAACCTCTGAACCTCCAATCTCTTGTCTGGTGTGCATTTTTTTTCCTTGGGATAAATAAGTTCCAATATGTATTAAAAATGTACAGAAAGTTGTGTTTCTGCGTCGTCGATTGGCTAACGCTTTTCAGTTATAAGTGTTGTTGTGCATAACTACACATTTTTTTTCCAAAAAATGGGTGTTAAGCTGTGATATCACCAAAATCCAAAATATGACATCGGTAGTGTCTGTAATTGTGATGAAAAGGTAATTTTAAAAAAAGATAAATAAATAAGTATCATGGCTCTGAGAGGCAGAAATGAAATTTCCACATATGTGGACACTGGATCTTAGGAGGTTAAAATGTGATTTACAGAAACTGCTTTGTTTTTGTTGTTTTTGTTGTTGTTGTTGTTTTAACTGGTTGAGAATTTCGAAATCATAGACAGAATAAGTTGAAATAAAGCAAACATTGGAAACCTTAAAAAGATATGATCATCAGTTTGCTAATGAAGGCTCAGAAGATTCTTGCTTATGGTGTCATTGAAGTGCAAAACACAACAAAACTGAGAGACGAAAACAGAAAACAAATTTTCAATTCCAAAAATATTTAAACATTTGATTTAATTCAAATTATCTTTTCATTTTGTGTTTTCCCTTTTTTTCATTTTCTTATACTGGTTGCTGTGTTGAGCTCAATTTTTTTTCTCTTGCATTTTTCTCATGAGTTCGTGTTTTTCTTTTGTGTTTGTGTTTACCCTTTTTCATCTTCACTGCATTTTTTCATCAGCCACTGCATTCACTAGTTGTTCAAAGTTGAATAAACAGCAGTTTTGTAGGCAAACTAACATGAGTTTTTATCCATAAAATATGAGAAAATCTTACTTTTACTGCCTCCTTTAGAAGAGAGTGAAAATAACTTTTGGACAACTGTTACTTGAGTTTAAGTGTTTGCCTTGGCCTGCCCTCCTGTGATTGGCTTGTTCCTCTGCCCGGTTTTTGATTGAATTAATGTACGGCAGTTGGACTTTTTAAACTTTTAGTGGGACTTTTTCAAAATTGAACGTAAGGACTTGCTTGGATCTAAATTTTTGCATTGTTAAATTTCAAACCTATGCTTATATCTCAAAAGGAATTACCACATATGGGATAATTGGTAAACATATAGTCTATCTGAAAAGGGTTGCTCATATTTCTCCAAATAATTTGTGATATCACTTATTTTATACTCAGAATTTGTTCCAGTCTTCTACAGAAGCAAAGAAAACCATGTTTTTGACATCATCCCTGGATGTTTATAAAATTTCTGAAGAGGTTTAAACTTAATTATTTGCAGTGAAAACACATATGTGTAAAACCACACCCAGTCTCCCCTTTTCCTACAGGCGATTTCTTTGTAATGTAATGAGTTTTTTGCAATATCAATGACCCAGCTGATCTCTTCGCAAACACGTGGGGTTTCTCTGGGATGAAAACATCATATAAAATTACTGTTGTCATAACAACAACTCTATACTTCTCCCTCCTCCTCCTCTCCTGTCTCCATCTCTCTGCTGCAGTGCCTCACACCCTCACTCCTCCCTCTCTCCCTCCTCTTGCTCCTGTATGCACCTCCCTCCCTGAGCCTTCACCCATCCCAGAGACTGATTAGCGCGGCGTCCTCGCGCTGACACACCATGTCATTTCTGGAGGTTTCTGTTTTGGTGTGTGTGTGTGTTTCAATGCGCGCGTCTCTCCGTGCGTCTTCCTTTTGGACGCGTTGGTCAGCTTCTCCTGGAGGAATATTAACTGACATTACCCGGCGTGCATGCTGAACTGAGGGCAATAATAAGAGACAGAGGTATCGGTGTTTTATTTTTTGGTGACGTGTTTTGATCTCATAATCTCTCGGATGGTCCCCGGTGTGAGAGAAGAGGCGCATAGGATCTGATAACCTGACGCGGGATGGGAGCCGTCCACCTCTGACCTAACCATACGGAGATGTTAAGAGGATATCAGTGAGACAAAAAGATAATTTATTCATAAAGAAGGGGGATTTTAAAGAAGTGACAGGTAGAAAGACGCTGAGGTGCTGCGATTGGCGTTTATGTTATTTTTTAGGCGGACACGTATGCCTTTTACGCAAAACAGCTGGTTCAGAATTATGTGATTTTAGCTCCTTCAAAACAGTCGAGTTAAATTCAAAGCCACACTGCTGGAATGCACAAAACAATAGCTCACCTTTTTAGCCACTAAAGACTCAGACAACTGCTTGCTTGACAACAAATAACCCCCACTTGCTGATCACTGCATGCCTCTTGGTCTTCTTTAAGACTCCTGTGATGTTTTGGTGACATGTCTGAGCTCTACTGCCACCTGTGCCACAGCAGCCGAGCCTGAGAGCCCCACACAGACCTGGGCTAAAAACAAACAGATGGTATAAGTGAAGTGGAAACTGAGCCAATGATTTTGCTTGACTAAATCAAACAACAAACGAGACCCCGGCAATGATCTCAGGGTTTCTCTGAGGGTATGTAGGAGAAGAAGTGCAACTTGGAGCACAAAAAGACAGCAATAACACCATTAAGAGGCAATAATAGCAAAAAAAAAAAAAAGAGTGGTGTCATTTCTTCCAAAGCCAAAGAGCAAGAGGAGTCTTCACTTTGCTTCCATTTTTTCTCATTTCACTCACACTGTGACTTTAAACTCTAACCCTTCTGCTCACTCCTGTCACGCCTGCACACATGCACGAGGGACAAGTCAGAGACTTCAACGGAAAGGCGTTCAAGCTTGCATTATTTTGACATTTAAACAGACTTTCTGCACAATCCCCCCTGAGCGCTGGGCTTTTTTATTAATCTATGTCTTCCATTTTCAGCTCAAACCCATCAGACAGATCTGATCAGCCTTAGATTTTGGTCTTCCAGTTGGGAAAACTGCATTAATTGGAGCACACACAGTCTCTTTGTGGGGCCAAACAGGTCTAAGGGTGTGCCAGGTGGTATAAATAGTTGAACAAAAGCCCATTTTGGATTGACAAGAGGCCCGAAACCTGACACTCAGAGTGATTCCACCCACTGGAAACTCAACACGCTCACCCTGCAGAGAGAGACCAGACAGAAAAATAGATTTGGATCCTGAGAGGGTGAAGAGACAGAGCACCCTGCTGCTGCTGCTTCTTCATCATCTTCTGCTGCGGCAGCTGCTGAGTTTTCCAGGTGTTTAAGAAGATCAGCAAGAGGACCCAACCACAGCGTTTGTGACAGCTTAAAAAAAAAAAAAAAAAGACAAGAAGAGGGGAAGAAGGCGGACCACACCCACAGTCAGCCTCAGGAAAGAGTCTCCTCCTCTCACCCCACAGAGTCTCAACCCGGGACATCTTCAGAACTGGAGTAGCTGCTGTACACGTCTCGGGTCTCCCACCTTGAAGTTTGTGTGTGTGAGAGAGTGTGTGTGAGTTGTGTTTTGACCCTGTGTAAGAGTCGCCACAGTCTTCTCTCTCCTGTCAGGATGCCTACACTAAAGGACCTGATGCTGCTGCTGCTGGTGTTACCTCTGGCCCTCATGGTACTCCAAGGTGAGTGGGAAGCAGTTGTGTTGGCGCGTTGGCATGCGCACGAGTCATCACCTCGTCCCCCGTTCACCGACTGCAAAGTTTGTTTGTGTAGTTGAAGTGTTTTCTGTCCTCGTCTGTTGTTGCCATGTCTGGCTGGAGCCTGTGGTATGAAAGCAGTGTGTGTGGGATGTGTGAGAGTCGAGCTGCACATGAGTGAGCGACTGTTTTGATTCCATCATTGTGCTGGATTGCTCACTAAAAGCCCAGATGTTCAGGGTTTTTCATTTTTCTGAGTAATGAGATGAGGACGTGAGTGTTTAAGTTCTAAGCACACACACATGCACACCAACACACACATGTACTCACACACAATAGATGCTGCTGTTGAGGCTTTGGTTTGGAAGTTATGCATTTCTCCCTGAGGTGCAGAGTGTTCCTCTGAAATCTGTCTGTGTGTGTTTGAAGTGAAGACTATGACCAACAACACATTTCATGACAGATTCATTTGACAGTTTTGTCACAGGTTGGTCCAAAAATAACTTTTTAAAATGTTTTATGTCCCATGAATCAAAGCTGGAGTGGATGTGAAATGTCTGACGAACAGAAACAAACGATGTTCAGTTCAGGATGACAGATGAAAGCAGCAAATCCTGCAGGAATGTAGAAGTGGGACACAGAGAATATTTGGAAACTTTGGGTGAAAAGTTACCTTCATTTTGGAGAGTGAGTTTGATTTAGGGTTTTTTTTTTCTTTTTTGTAAATGTTCATGTTGGTCACTCTTCATGTGGTTCTGATTTTATCATATTTATCCCTGTAAGACTCACATATAGCAGAGAAGTTGCTGTGAGTTTGCGCCTGGATTTATAAACACATTTACCTTCCAATAGCACTGTGGATTTGAATAAGACAACCCACTGACTATGTAAGTTTTATTGCAAGGAAAAAAGGGTTTTCTATTTTATGGATCCCAAAATATCTAGAGTCTGATGTCGTAATATTACAACGCTGGGTCTTGCAAGGTCATGTAAGGAGTGACGCACAAGGAGCAGGTGATTATGCAAATGAGAACTCTGACAGGGTGAGCAGGTCAACAAAGTGAAGCTAAAGCAGCTGATTCTTATCAACTTGCAGGTTGAATTATCATCAGCACAACATTTCAATTTACAGTGAAGACACAGTCAAACATCAGCTTACTTATAAGAATAATGATGTTGCCATGTCAGAGCTTTTTCAGTCGCAACACTTCTCAACATAGACAGAAGCAACTTTGACCCTTCTTTTAATTTGTTGTTGTCATTTACTAGCCCTCATAGTTGTCTAAAAATCCATAGACTGTGAGAATAGCATTGCAAGACACTGCAACAGACAAGGTTGTAACAGCTGTTGAAACAAGGCATTAGTCCTCAGGAATGGATCCTTGTTCAGTTTTAAAAATACATCAAGATATTGATGCACCCTGGTGAAAGTTGTCCACCAAAGCTGAAACATGGGTCAGTTGCTGCCATCTTCACGCTTTGGACGGGTTGACTGAAGCTGTTTCTAGCTTTTAGAAATGGCTTCAGCCAACAATGTTTGTCACAAATCAGCACAGACATTATATACTTGATGCCAACAGGCCCACTGCAGAGCTACACAGGCTGTCTGTCTCATTCTCTGTTGTGATTTCAATGAAAAAACCTTCATTGTTGTCAGACCGCCCCTTCGAGTCTGGTGGTGTTTTGATGTTACCTGTGTTTATTTTCTCTATTCATCATTGTGCCATTAATGATGGAAGTTTATTGCTGCCACGTTTTAAAACAAAAAACCCCAAACATATCAATTTCACGTTGTTATGTGATACTGAATACGTGATTACTTTTGGCAGCACTGGACTGGTGCAGCTTGTGTCCATAGAGGCTTTCATGTCCATCCAGCTTGTTGATGATAAATGAAACCACCTCCAGAGGAACAGGCTG
Source organism: Thalassoma bifasciatum (assembly GCA_008086565.1). Classification (NCBI taxonomy): domain Eukaryota; kingdom Metazoa; phylum Chordata; class Actinopteri; order Labriformes; family Labridae; genus Thalassoma; species Thalassoma bifasciatum. The sequence continues at coordinate 45,867 of RPOG01001552.1, forward strand.
ATTCTTCCATCTGCAGAGCCCCTAGCATTTCGACATCTCTCTTGGTGTACACATACTTATCATTACATCATCCACATTGCTCAATAACAGAATAATCTCACTGTCTGGACAGAAGCATGAAGAAGAGTTTATCAAATCATGTATCCATTCTCTGCACAGTTTCCCTAATCAAACAAAAGTTAAACGATAATATTGTAATACTGTTTTTTTGGGGGGTGTGTGGCAGCAATACCCCTCGTTTTGCATAATCTAATCTAATCAATGGGCCACAGGAACAATTTTAGTTCTTGGTTGTGTTGTAATGGAAACTAAAAGTGCTTTGAGTTAACTTAAGCTAACGTGGACTGCTGTTTTTGCCACAGTGTCAACAGGCAGAGGTGAAACGTGCTGGAACTCATTTCCATAGATTGATTTCATTCTCTCCAAAAACTGAAATCAAATCAAGTGTTAATGCCTCATTTTTAGTAAAAAATCATCTTGTTGGCTTAATATGAGCCACATTTACTTTTATTTAGGTTTTATTTTGAGAGACAAAGAGAAAACAATTACGCCTGAATTGTTTGTGGAGAATTAAAAAAAAACTGCCAATAGGGTAAAAAGAAGTAGTTGTTAACTTTCTTATATTAAGACACAGTTTTAATTTCAAGAACATAAGCAATTTTTTACAATTCATTTTTCTTTTCTATAATATTTTTGATATGCTGACTTGTAAGATGAAGTTGAGTCACATTAAAGGAAAAAGACTTTTTCACAAAAATGAGGCCCAACATGAGATTTCATTTTTCACTGTTTCTTATTGTTTCAAATGTTGTTCTTGCCATTCAGCCTCAGTAACCAAAGTTAAAGACTTTTGACCAATCAAATCAAGGTTTGACATAGTTGGTGGTGCCCATGTTTGTTACAGAGTCAGTTGCACTGATTTTAGGATCTATTCCTGCGCCTGATTGTATCTGATGCATGTCCTCCCCCACTCTCTTTCTCTCTTTCTCTCTCTTCATTTCCTGCCTCTCTCAGCCTTTCCCTTACAAAAGAACACAGCTCAAAGTGCTCCACACAAATTAGACAAAAGATGAGGATCAGCTGTGACAGTAATTTATTGGAAAGTAATAACAACAAGATAGCGATGCTATGTCCTGTTAGAGTGCATAAATCTGTGAAAGTGCTATTGCAAATTCAGCTTTCCTCATCATTTTGTTCAAGCATTTTTAAAAGAAAAAATGTTCCTTTAAATTTGAATTAAGCTTCATCTTATCTCGTGCTTCCCTCCTCCTCCTCCTCCTCCTCCTCCTCCTCCTGTCGGCATCTGTATCACAACTCTATTTCCCACCTTCACGAGGAGCCATTTGCTGCCATTCATTCTTTTACGGCATGAAAAACACCCTCCAGTGAGATGAAAACCCCGGGAGCCATGTCCTGTAATCCATCACCTCTGAGTTACTGTCAGTCTGCTGACTCCCTCAGGAGGAGAGGCAGCTCTGCTCAGAAATCAACCCTCACTGTCAGGCCAAGAGATTTACGATGACAGCCTCCTCTCTTTATTTATGACTTCTGGGGTTTGTATTATGAAGCTAGTACTATGGTTTGTGAAACAATCTATTGGTATTCACTAAACAGGACCAGAGGCCTTTTAAACCAGGAAGGGCTGTTAGAAAACCACTTAGAAATCCAGAATCACAATGTATTTTTAACTCTGTCCAAACCTTAGTCAAGGGAGGAAGAGGAAGAAATAAAACAGACCATAAAAAAGAAGCAATGCATTAATAAGGAGATTAATTGAGCACTTAACCATCTGCTTTCCTCTGACAACATAAGTCCTGCCATCCACACATAACAACACAATGTGGTAATTCCTTCACATCAAACTCACAGAAACAAAGAGCCGCTGAGAGTTGGGCCAAGTAGCAAAAATTAAAATGGCTTCCTAACAATATCTGACAGTAATATGATATTTGGTGGGGTGAGAAGTTTGATAGTGAGAAAGAGATGTGAGTAAAAACATCTGGAGCAGGACAAAAAGAGGGAGAGAGCTTTAGAAGTTAAGACAGGAAATGGAATGAAGGCTCTTTTTGAAAAAAAAAAAGAAACAGATCGGGGCTGATAAAAAAAAAAAATCTTGTGCTTATTTCAAATGTGGATTAGCATTTTCTAAAAATAAAACAGGAGATTAAAATCAAGAAGCTCCATTAAAATGGTTGATCTGAAAAAAAAAACAGATGACAGATTCTATTAAATTCAAACTGTGATGACAAACTTAACCTATGCTCTTTCTCTTTTTAAGACTATTTTTGGGCTGATTTTTCTTGCACTGAGACAGGATAGTTGGGAACAGGTAGGGAAGTGGAGAATAAGATGCAGCAAATGCCTATGGGTGCAGTTCTGGGTTAAACTTGATGAAAGCTGTCAAGGAACAGAATCAACAAACAAAGTTTGTCTTATTTTCAAGTTGAATTCTGTTTATCTTCTCTCTTGTGAGCTGCAGGATCATTCACTTTAACCTGCAGTTATCGCTGAACTCTTTGAATAAGCAAGAGGATCTCCTTCAGAGTTCAACAGTTTCTGAACAACAACTCAACCATGAGCAGGTTCACATATGACCAAAGATAAGATCTCAGTCACTTTATACAGAATTGATCTATTAAGTTGAAGCAGGGAGTGGTTGCATGCAGGAAAAACGTGTATGAGATTGAACACATTCATTTTAAGATGTTGTCTCTTAATAGAAACTGTGATTTCTGTCTGAGGAAGTTGGTCAGACTGTAAACAGTGGCTGAGACATGAAAAAAGGATTTGTTCAGTGTGACCCCCAGATGCTAAATATGATTTGTGAGAATGGACTGTAATAATACATTGACGTAGCTTTCGTGACGTTACCCATTTTTTTCCGGAGCTGGGTTTTGGAGCCCATCATTCTCGGGTGTTATATTAGAAATGCTGACTCACTCTAAGGTGCAGTTGAGGCACAGCCTGTGTGTTCATCAGGACAGCTGTGACTCTAATTATGCATAACTTGTAATCATAATATCTTCTCATCAACTGAGTTAGAAACAAATTCACCCCTGACAGAGTCACCAGAGAAATAAGATCCTCAAACCAAAGCAGTTTTTTGTAACAGGCTGTAAATACGCTTATGTTAGCTGAAAAGATGAGCTGTTTTGAAAGTGTTTGTCTTTGATTTCCTCAAGTGGAAACTTGATAAACTGCCCTCTGTAGCTCTTCTGCATCAGCTTTATGGGGTCATTATTGTAGCAAAATGGCCTGAAAGTGAGCTAACAGAGCTGTGTAACTGTACCTCAATTCATGTGTCTATTAACAGATTTGCAAATGTGTGAAGCAATCTGTGCATGCATCATAAAATTTGTGAAAGTTTACTGGAATCTACAAATGTGTATGCAGAAACATTTTGCAACAGTTTTGCAAGTATCTTGAAATCTGTCAACATACAGACATTCTGTGAGGGCAAAGCCATGAAATGTGATAGCTGAAAAGTTGAAGAATTTTGTTCTAAGAGCTAAAAATACACACAAAACATTATTTACAACTGCAACTCAGGTGGCTCTTTCTATTGGTTGTCTTGTTGCATGTGACTTTTGCTACACTTCTGCTTAAAGTGACTGCAGTGACCTGGAACAGCCTGAAATGCTTGCTTAAAATCTAGAAATTGTACACATATATTTATTTAAATCTGAAAGAAACACAACAATAAAACTTTGCAAATGTGAAATAACTACATGCACAGCAACTGCTCTGTTCTCAAGCGTTAAGCATTCCCTGTAAACAAAAGCTTATCTTTCACAACCTTTTTCTGTGCATCAACTCCAGTTCTGTACTCCCCATGGTATCTGTTTCTCATTAGGTGTCCTTCCTATAAAAGCAAAAGTGCCCCCAAAAATAAAAATAACGATGAGCAAATAAAACAAATATTTCCATGAGCATCATTTGAAGAAGGTTATGGAAAGGTCAGTTTATGTTGTGATGTTGTAGAACGTCTCACAAACTAGACGGTGAGATGACAGTAGTAGTGTATTGTCGCTCTCAGGCCTGACCAGAGCCCCATAAAACCTAATGCATCTGACGGTAACATGAACTAATGCAGCAGCAGCAGCAGCAGAGAGACGTTTTGTTTCTGCACTCACAGCACACAGCCATTTAGTCTCTAAATGGTCTCCAGTCCGTTCTTACGGTCAGACATCACTGCTCTGTACAGGATGTTTGAACGACCACACCATCTTCTCCACCCCAAGCCATTTAGACGTCACATCCACTCCATCACTCCACCTCGACCGCTGCATCTGCCCCGATACCAAATCACATTACAGAGAAGCTCATCACTTCAAGTAGCAGGGGTAGAGCATAAATGAATTATAAGTTCTGGAGCGATGCACTGCAACAGAATTTTAAAAAACCATTAGGTCTGATTTATGGTTTGTGCTGTAAATCTCTGCATGCTTATGTTACTTAGAGTCATTTAACGGGAGGATGTTTGGTAGGGGGGGGCTAGAATTTTTTGTTTTGTTTGTTTTTCTGGCTGATCTTTCTGAAAAAGTTCCATCATTTGACAGAATTTTTTTCCCCTTAGTGTCCAAGTAAACAACTTCTCTTCTTCTGGATGTGCTTTCAGTGTCATCAAAGTCTCCAAGTTGGGAAAGGTTGCCTTAAGTATCTTGTCTACCGCAATCATTCTGGATGTATGGATTTATGTGCATTGTCTCTTGCAGGCATTTTAAACAATACGCCTTAATTGATGCACTCGCTCTAAAAGGCCCTGCATCGTTTTAGGGACTCTAACAGCCGTTCATTGTGCTCTGATCTGCAGCTGCTGTCAGAATAATCTCTGATCTTGCTCTGAGGAGAGTTTACTTGTGGTTCTATTTAAAGCTTTTTTGTAATTGCACCATCAATTCAAAGTCTCTAAACTAGAGCGAGTACTGTGCCATGACCTATTTGCAGGCTACATGTGCAAAAACACACACACCTGGGTCCCTGTTCATCCAGCTGTGTGTAAAGTCTTTGAGTTCAGGAGGCTAAAGAGCTGAGAAACTCATTTTATTTATAGCACCTTGAACAGATAATCTCTTTCATTTAGATGGAAACAGTTAAGTAAAAACTACAGAAGAGTTGTTGGAACTTTACCTGGTACCATAAGGAGCTTTGACTTTTGTAGTTTTTGGTGACCCCTGTAGACAAAGCAGTATCTATGACCACGTTTATACACAGCAGTCAGACTAAGGTCATAGCTTGATAGTTAAGTCACCACACATACAGCTGTAGCTCTTTATGTTTTTATGTATGAATGTGCCATAGTGTTTGTTTGTTGTGTTTGACTGCAGCATCTGTATTCATTATGGCCATCTACATCCTCCTCTGGATGAAATTTTCTCATGCTGAACGCTGAGGCGTATTGACACCTGCCAAGTCCTCCCAAGCAATTGCATTGTCTAGGTGTGTTAATCGAGCTATGCTTTGACTGATCTTGGTTGAACTAAGTTGTTTGCATGCATTTTGATGGCTCAGTTTTGCACTGACTAAGCTCATAGTCAGATTTCTTAAGCTGTATATAAACTGATGGTTTGCTGTCAGGGTTTTAGTCAGCTCTGTGCTTTGTTTTGTACCTAAAACTTTGTGTATACATATTTTGTTTTTGTTTACCTTTTCATGACATTGGTGTTTATTTTCTACCTCAGCGTGAAGTGGGTTTGATATTCTCTGACTGCAACTATGGATGGGTCATATTTATCTCAGTCTGTTACAAAACTCTCCAAAAACTCACAGCAGTTTTAAGGTAAAGGTAAATCCACTTTGATACATCATTAGCATGTATATTTGTATGCTATTAAACAGAGGGAAATAAATGCTCTATGACATGATGTGTAATCAAAGTGGAACGAATGTTGGCTCACTTCTCAGTACACAAAGAGGAAGACGTTTTAGAGTTTTTAGTGTCTATTGTTAAAAAAAAAAAAAAAAAAAAATCCAGTTATCTGAGAGCCAAACAGACCAATCAGAAGAGAGAGATGAAGCCTGTAGGAGCTGTCACAGCTGCAGTGTTTTAACAGGCCTGATGACGCACTTCTTCCCTCCACTCATATACTTACTTCACTGAGGTAGTACTTCTCAAAATTGTGTCTGTGTGTGTGTGTGTGTGGTGTTTGTGCCAGAACAGCACAAGGGCAGACAAGGACACATTATGAATTGAGACATGCAGAACATTTTGTGTTTGAAGCTTTTTACACGATGAATGGCCTGGACCTCTGGATGAAAATCTTTTGAAATCAGATCTTAAAGTTGGAAAATGTTATGAGTATGTCAGATTTTCATAAGTAACATTAAAGATGTAGAGAGACGTGCAGTTTTTCTTCAATACAGACTGCTTTTAAATAATCTTCAACCAATACTTAATAATCTGCTACTTCAGCACCATGGACAGCGTCATGGGCATTTTATTTTTTGCCCTGCAGGTTTTTTCAACGTCTCAGAGGACCAATAAGGAGAGTACAGGCTAAGAAAATTTGTATCTGAAGGCAATCACGTCATCTTTCATGTTAGCCAGATGGATTTTTCCTACTGTGACATTTCAAAAGTCAAAGATTTGGCAGAGTTTCATTGGAAAAGAGAAACTTTGAGCATCAGAAACAGATAAATGAGCAATGCATTTCTTGGAAAGAGGAATAATTCAGGCTTTGTGATACATTTTTCACAACACTGGGCTTGAGTTTGACAGAAAAAAGTCATTTACATATATCACTGGGAGTCTTAGTGGCTAAAATGCAAAGTTTACAGGAGGATGAAGAATGTAAATCGTCCTGAAATTGGACCAGTGACAAAGATCCTCATCTGAATCTGCAGCAGGATGTGCTAACAGCAGTAAAGATGATGAATACTTTAAAACAGAATTTGTTTTTGTTACCTGAATGTCACTATTTTCACACAGAAGCACGCAAATATAAAACCAGTGTGATTGATTCTGTAACTGTTGTAATTTGTGGTGGTTACGTCTTTTGTTGAATCTTTAGATTCTTGCAGTCTGGACTTCCTGAGTTTCTTGTTGTTTTTTATTAACATTCAGATTTGTCACAGTTTGAGATGGTTGCACATTTAATGAAGTTAAAGAAATGTGACAGAAGTCTCACATTGGATATGGTGAATCCTGTGAGTTTCCTTCCAACTTTTGCCTCGTTTGATCCAGTAAATTTTAAAAGCTCATACAATTTATGTCTTTTGGAGTGTGTTGAAAAAGAAGAAGCTTTTCTGTCTTGGGGAGAGATGGGTATCGAGAACTGGTTCCTGTTACGAATCAATAAGCAATGGTTCAATCCGTCGGTATCAATAGCGTTTTTGCCTAACAATTCTCTTATCAATTCTTTTCCATGGCTAGAGATACTATCAGCCCTGAAAGATCAAGGATCCTTCCAGAGAAAGCAAATATGCTTATATCTTTTTAAACAATAACAGTTGAGCTTTTACTACTGACATATGTTCAGAGATCTTGGATTGTTTTAGAAAAATTGCAAAGCTACCTTTTGTGCACAGAAAATCCACAGGAGGAACCGTTAAGAGGATTGTTAAAGAACTGGGTTGTGGAATTGATAGTGGTACTGGTATCAATAAAATATTATCAATACCCATCCATACTCTTCAGTGATTGAATGCTTAAAATAAAAATAAAAAGAAGGACATCTGAGGTCAAATGGAAAAGTCTTCCACAGAGCTGTTTGCTCCGATGCTTCCTTTGTTCCAGTGGAAAGTCCTGCTTGTGTCGCGTCTAGGGAAATGTCATGGATGCTTGGCATTTCCCCTGGTTGTGTATGCCTACAGTATGTGACGTGTGTGAGTGTGTGTGTCTCAGAGTGTGTTTGTCGTCACCCAGCCATGGAAACAGATGCCTACTTCATCTCTTTTTTGCTGATCTCCTTCTTATGTGGCCTGTTCAGCAAATGTTCTTCATCCTTTTTGTCCCCCCTGAGCTCCCAGTGGCACACTAAGCTAGCTAACCTCAGAGGGTGGATGCTCTTTTGTGCAGCTAAAGCTATAAGTCAGTTTTTCTGCTCTGTAGGCCTCAGGGGTATTCAGACACTGATATGAGGGATTAACCAGTCAGCCCCCTGTTGAGATGCAAAAACTCCTAATCTGCAGTTTCTGGAATATCCGTTGCATAATCCCAAAGCTTAGATCCACAGATTACGCAATGGATTTTGCATTTTTGGATGCCCTGTGTGTTTGTGTTCTCGCTCTGTTAGTGCTGAGGCAGTCTGGTGACTCGCGCTCTGTTTAGTCTGCATTTTTCATGTGCAGCGTCTTTTGCATGTGCTTGCATATTTGTCTCCGCCTCTAACGCTGTCTTCTCGCTGTCTTCTCTCACTTGCTGTCTCAGCTCTTGGACAGTCAGCAGTATCTCTGCTCACCTTGCATAATCTCACCCCTTGCTGTGTCCCCAACCTCCCTTGAGATTACCGCCCCTCTCTTTCTCTCTGATTTTGTTGCTGATTTTTTGTGTTTTCTTTCTGTCCTGACTCTGAATTTCTCTCCTCTATCATCAGTTATTCTCTTAAATGACTTCCCTGACGTATCTAGTGCTCTTTTGTCACTGTAATGTCTCCTCTCTCCTCTTGTCTTCCTTAACAGTCGATGTGCCGGCCATCTCAAGCCCTTCTGTTTTTCTGCATGTGATGTCTTGCTCTTGTATTTTCTCTTCTACCTCTGTATTCTCTCTGTTTTCTGCACAGTAGCAGCTAATATGATTGAATTTTGCAATGGCTTGAGTCAAATTATCTTTGCAAATTCATGTCTCACCTAAAAAACTGAGCTGCCTCCTTGGAAAAAAATGTCTTTTGGTTGATTTCCCGTGAGATTTTACAGGGGCACGAGGTGATGAATGACTTTCATCGACCTCTATTGGCAGTGAGGATTAGCTGCAGCATGGACAGCTGGTGCTGCTTTCAGCAGTCTGTAATTAACACAAACAATCAAGTCCTATTTGTAACACACAAGAAGGCTAATTTGAGTAAAGATCCAACTTTAAATTATGCCAGAATGCTGCAGATTTATATTTTAGTTAAGCGTCAAAATTGTGCACCTGTTCTCTGGGCAAAGCAGGAGCAGTCTTTGCAAAGTGGTTTGACTTGAGTCTGTTTGTTTTAGTCCAAAGCTCCTCTACAGACCACCTCCCAGAAAACCTGAAAACCCCAAAACCCTTGGCTGCATAACCACAGAGTTTATTTTCAGCAAGGCTCAGGTCTGTGAAAATGCAGCTATGACATTAAATCCTTGTTTATAAAAACTTTGTGAGATTTTCATCTTGCTACCTGTTGTTAAGTCTTTGTTTCTGTCACAAATGGTGATTTTTAACAACTGGTGGGGGAGAAAGATGCTGGAATTGAAACAAATGACAAACATGATTCCATAAGACAGTATCCAAATATTGGTTTTGATTTTTACATTTCCTGGAAATTTTTCAACCATGTTATATTTTGTCCTTTTTGGCACACCATAGTTGAGTTGCTGCAGCATCCACCTGCATCCATTTACCAGTGGATTGGAAAATAACAACCCTACCCAGCAACATGTTTCACTTTAAGATACACATCGTGTACACTTTGTTCCAAACAGATTTAAAATTTCACCAAAGCGTGTTGAGATCAGATCATCAGGCTGATGTTGTCAGAGAACACCATCACAATAAATCACAACAGACAGGATTTGGTCCTGATTTAGTCCGGATTTTGTAGATTAGTCAAAGAAGTTCATTTCACAGTTACTTAATAAAGATACTCTTAAGAATAGTTTTATACTGTTGGAACTAAATGATGTTTAATGAAGATGAGTTCATTTAACAGTCTCTCTTTTATCAACAAGGTACTTGAAGTAAACAAATGTAGTATGATTAAAAACATGGATAACTACTCAATAGTTTTTAATGGACTCAACGGACACCCTGTATGACACGTTTGTAAAGAAGTCAAGGCTTTATCTGAGAGAGCTGTGGAGGAACATCAGTCAGAACTGGACTTTGTGAGAGAAAAGGAACAAAGATCAAAACTTTAAAGAAGAGACATAAGCTTTAATCTTTTCAGCAGGCTTGAGTGATCCTGATCAAACAGAGTCAAGACGTCACTCTCCATTTTCACACATCTGAGTGAACTACAAGCAAACACTCTTGCTTAAGTTTGGTGGATGCATTAGTTCCAGATAAATACTGAAGTGTGGTCTGTCTTGAAGTCATCTAACACTAATGAATCTGGACTGAAATCAGCTCCAAATAAGCCAAGGCTGGGGTTTAGTTGTTTTCAGGTTTCTGCTGGGTTTGGTTATGTTTTTTGTTTTACATGCTCAGGTTCATTTTTTGTTTTTATGCCATAGCGAGAGAGCTGCTTTGAGTACAAATTTTAGGGTCTGTGAAGACTTGAATTGTGTCCTTAACTTTCTCTTCTCTTCTTCCCCTTTTCCCCCCCTCCTCCTCCTCCTCTTCCTCCTCCTTCTCCTCCTCCTCTCTCTCTCTGCAGTGTATCAGCCAGCATTAGGCCTTTCCCCTCCTGCTTCCCTCTATGCTTTTGTAGAATTGGCTATTAATACTGAAGCATATGCTAACTTTCTCTTTCTTCCTTCTCCCTCTTTCCGCCCCTCCATGTGTCACCGCAGTGTGGTTGGATTTCTATTTGTGAAAAGTCTCTCCTTTGTTCTCCGGGAGTAGAAAGTTGCTCTTCATTGCTGTATTTGTGTAAATGACGCTGCAGACGATGTCTATCCCCTGTGACCAGGCTCTGAGTGTTTTCATCTGATCAGCGTTGTGTTTCCTTTCCTCTCCCTCATCACTTTTCCTCCTTCCTGGTGTTGCGAATAGCACAAAAGCATCCCCAGAGGTGAAAGTTGAGAATTGCACAAGATGATTGGTTGAGAGCCATGCTGAGGCCTCAGTGTTTGGAGTTACAGGTGTGTAACTCCCGGCCGATGAGAAGTATGTGTCATGATGATGATGGCATATATAGAGTCACGCTTCTATATATGAAAAAGATAAGTTACCAAATTGGCAGAATGCAAGAAATGACTGCCGCTCACTGCAACCTCTTTATTTCCCCTCATATTCACAGATTTACCACCAAAGTATAAATGACTTCAAAACTGGAAGCCAAATCAGACAAATTGACAAAAATCTTTGATGAGAGGAAATAAAAAAACATAAGACAGAAGCTATGCCAGTACTAAAGAGAAGAAAAAAAAACACGCATGCAATGATCATTGGAACTAAGCACAAAACATACAAAGCAACAGCAGCTAGCATTGTTTCATGATGTGCTGTTTACACAGCTTGCCTGCAAGTACTGAGATAGTGAAAAGGACACAGAGCTCAGCCCGTGTATCAAGCTTTCCCTCGAGTCATGGCTACATGAGGAAGAGGAGAAAGCCACCCACAGCTCTTACCTCTGAAGCCTGCGACCTGCAAATAGACAAAGAGCATCAAAACCATCCAGACAGTTCCTAACTGAGTGTTTTTCATCCTTTTCCCTCACTAGCATCTTTATGCCATGGAGCCTGTGTGGAGGTGGAGTCAGAAACAGAAGCCCAGGTAAACACAGGCTTCAAACTGGGCTGCATCTCCTGTAAGAGGAGGGGCGAGGTGCCTGCTGAGGCCAGGGTGGAGTGGCACTTCAAGGCTTTGGATGAGAGCAATTTCTCCCTCGTGAGTAGAGCAGACGCATTTGAAGAAGAAGTTTTGTCAATGCTTTAATTGGTGGAAAGCTTAATGGAAAGGTCGATTCCAACTCTATAGAAAACAGCAACAATACACACACCTTTGGGCCAAAAAAAAGCTAAATTTTCTTTAACCCTGTGGTGCATAGTGGCCACTACAGTGGACACCTATTTAAAACTTATTTACTCCTAAATTCAATGGTTCATGTGATGGAAATTCATATTAGCCAGTGTCAGGATATTCTTATTCTTCTTAGGGCCTGAAAAAATGTTTTCAATTCTTTTTCCAAATATATACCGGTTATATATTTTTAAAAATGCTATGGACAAACATTTGAGGGTAAAACAGCGTAATACTTATAAAATATTCAGTGTTAAAATGGATGAAAGAGACTTAAAATGTTTTGCAAAGCATTAAAAAAGATTATTCATGAAATTACAAAAAAAAGAGATGTCAAACAAAAAATAAGTCATATTTACATTAGGTTCACACTGTTTTATGTTGAATGTTCAGCTACAAACATTTGAACAAAAAAAGGAAATATTTTTTTCATGCTTTAAGACAAATAAAAACACTCAAGGGAAAAATCCTGACACTGGCTTTAATGACTCATGCATCAGAGGGTTAATCATACGACAGAAAGGAGGAGTTTCTTTGACATTTGGAGCCACCCTCTAGTGGACAGTTCAGGAACTGCAGTTGTTTGCACTTCTCTATTGGATGCATTTTCAACTGAAGTTTGGAGTTTGAAAATAAAAAAAACCCACAATCCAGCTTGCTAATTAAAATTTTAAATCTCACAAGTTTTATTTATTTATTCATTTATTTTTGGCTGATGCAGTCACTCCAAGAGCTTTGGTGACAACACGAAGATGAAAAGCAACCAGTGGAGACTCAGAATGATCACAAAGACCATGAACACTTCACACTCTTAAACCTGTCTCCAGCTTTAGCTTCTCAACAAGCAAATTAAATTGAGAAGAATCCAACACCTGTAGCAACTGGTGAAAATTCTGTGCCTGATTCTTTTTTAACAGCCAGTTTCCTCACAGGTGATGGGATGTGTCAAGATAAAGAGGATAAGAAATTCACCCGTCACAGCAGGACTGTTTTCTGTTTTCTTTTCCAGGAAACAGTAGCAACACTTTAAACATGAGAGAGTAGAGTGTTGCATTTTTCATGATGGGCTTTTCCCTTGCTGCGACGTCTGGTAGACAGCACTTTTAGAGAGCCCAAGGAGCAAAGAGGCAATTACGGCATGTAGGAGAAGCCGGACGGATCCCATTAGCCCGTTTAGAAAGCTGTTTCCACTAATTCACCAGAGAGAGTAGAGGTGAAGCTGTAACTGTGCCCCAGTCGATGCAGAAAACATCTGTTATGAGGTGGAGACCAACTGTCTGTTTCCTGAAGATATGAGAGGAAAACTTCTCTTCCATCTAAAGTTACATTTAGACTTATTCAGACTTATTTACAATTTTTGTCAACTTTAGATTTGTTTAGGCCTTTTGATCTTCACTTAGTTAGAGTCTTGGCTAAATGGGCAGAAAACGAAGGGGGTGGGGTGGGTGCTCCTGCTTATCCATTCATCAGTCCATCCCTCCAATATCTATCCAACCATCTATCATTCCATTCGACAAATAATCCATCCATCCATCTATAAAAAAAACAATTATCAATTCAACTATACATCTATCATCCATCTTTCCATCATCCATCCATCCAACTATCCATCATCCATACATAAATTTACCTTTCTATGAACCATTCATTTTCTCATCCCTCCATCCATCCATCATCTATTTATCCAGCCATCAATTTATTAATGTTTCCACCTTTGCATTTTGTAGTTTTCTGTCAATTGTTTATTTTCCCTGTCATTCACTTACCATCCAGCCATTAATTCCTTAATCCAGCTAAGCATCATCCATCCATCCATAAAGTCAATTCATCCCTCCAGCCTTCCATCCACTTACACAACCATCATCCATCCATTCAACAAACCATATCTCATCCATCTATCTACAATTTTCTTTGTATTACCCATCTTCAGTTTTTTTCATCCAGCCATCCATCCATCCATCTATCCACCCATCCATCCACCCAACCAACCTTTCATTGTCTATTTTGCGGTCAGTTGTTTATTTCTTTGTCATCCATTATCCATCATCCATTATTCATTCATCCATCCTATACCAACATGTGATCCATCCATTCATCAATGGCTTTTCTTACCATCCACCTCTTTCTAACTTCTGTTATCTATCCATCCATCAATCCATGCATTCATTCAACCATCCATCCATCCATCTGCCTAATCAGGCCTATAGGAAGTTCAGGCGTGCTTTAACCGTCTGAAATGTCAGGCTTGGGTTCAGTTTGGTGATTGGGAACAGTTACATGAATCATGTTCTAAATGTCTGTGTTAATGTCTCTTCATTTCAAGTGACTCCAACAATCACACAAGTTCTGTGTTTTTCTTCTAGGTATTCAACTACGAAGATAAGAAGTCTGAAATCTCTGATTCACGTTTCGAAGATCGGCTTGAATGGAGCGGCAGCAAAGACACTTTGGACCTACAGGACGGCTCCATTTACATCGTCAACGTGAGCTTAAACGACTCGGGAACCTACCGCTGCACCTTCTATCGAACTCTCAAGTACTCTGGATATGAGTACAATATCAACCTCAACAAGTCCGTCATCTTGAATGTCGTTCCACAACGTAAGGGCTAAGAGGAGAGTAGAGAAGATGATGATGTTGTTTAAAAATGTTTGGCTTGAGCAACCCTTATATTTGTTTCAACAGACAAATTAAACCCATTTCCATGAGTGCACTGACACAATGTCTCCCCTACCACCCTGTCTTTGTCTGTGAAGTCACAAGGGGGATGGCGTCCATCTTGTCGGAGGTGATGATGTACGTCTCCATCATTGGGCTGCAGCTCTGGCTTGTGGTTGAAATGATTTACTGCTACAGGAAGATTTCAGCTGCAGGAGAGGAAGCTCTGAGGGAGAGCGCGTGAGTAACACACACTAACACACACGTCAGTTTCCCTCACTTCCAAATCCTGCTGAGCCATCCAAATGTCCTGATCTCCTACCAACTGTTTGACCTGTGTTCTTTCTCCTTTCTGGCACTGTTTGGAAAGTAAAAACACAATCTGTTCTTTTCAATATGACAAACAATTTTCCTTCCAGCAGTCTGCACAGATTTCTGGTTCTGATCTTTATTGTCAAATGTCTCCTTTTTCTCTTCTCTGCTTCACTCTTTCCTTTAGGGCCGAGTATTTAGCTATAGCCTCTGAAAGCAAGGATAATTGTGCAGGTGAACAAGAGGCAGAATAGCACAGGTAGGTCAATATTTTTCAATATGTGATGCAGTTGATGTATAATACTTCATTTTTGCCTCCAGCATTTTATTTGACTTAAAGGCTCTATAAGGAATTTACTAGTGTTTATAATATGAGCCAGAAGTTCTCAACAGGAGGTCCATTACATTTTTGGTTGATAAAGGAATTTCTCATATTTTCAAATATTTCTTCTGAAATAATTTTACTCATATTTGAATATGCACTGCCCGACCAAAAAAAAAAGTCCCCACCCAAAAAAAATGGTCACACTCTCTGATTTTTTGTTGAACCTTTAACTTTGATTACAGCACACGTTCACTGAGGCATTGTTTCGATAAGCTTCTGTAATGTCACAAGATTTATTTCCATCCAGTGTTGGATTAATTTTTCACCAAGATCTTGTGTTGATGATGGGAGAGTCTGACCATGGCACAAAATCTTCTCCAGCACATCCCAAAGATTCTCAATAGGTTTAAATTTTTGACTCTGTGGAGGCCAATCCATATGAGAAAAAATGTCTCATGCTCACTGAACCACTCTTTCGTAATTTGAGCCTGATGAACACAGGCAATGTCATCTTGGCATATGCCCGTGCCATTAGGGAAGAAAAAAATCCATCAATGGAATAACTTGGTCATACCGTATATTCAGCTTACCTCATTCTTTGGGCACATAATGTTGCTGAACATAGACGTGAGCAACTGCAGCAAACCCAGATCATAGCACTACCTTTACAGGCTTGTACAGTAGACACTTGGCACTTTACCTGCCCCTCTTATGTGCCCATCACTCTGTTACAGGTTTAATCTGGACACATTAGACCTCATGACCTTCTTCCATTCCTCCAGAGTCCAATCTTTATGCTCTCTAGCAAAGTGAAGCTTTTTTTTGGTTAGCTTTACTGATTAGTGGTTTTCTTAAAGCTAACCAGCTGTTCAACCCCAATCCCTTGTGTTCCCTTCTCAATGTGTATGTGGAAATGCTCTTCATTTAACAATTAAACATACTCCTGAGTTCAAATGATGTTTTTCTCAGATTAGATTTGGCCACCAATCATGACCATTCAGGAATGACCACAATTCTGCCTGGAAGATAATGGTTCCCCACCATTCTTCCAGTTTTAATAATGTGTTGGACAGCTCTAAACTCAATTTCAGTAGTTTCTGCAATCTCCTTAGATGTTTTCTCTGCTTGGTGCGAATGATTTGACCCTTCTTAAATAGATTGTCATCTTTTCCACGACCACAGGAGGTGTCCTACTCCATGGTTGTTTAAGAAATGAGAAGTTACTCACTGCATCAGCTGGGGTTAAGTAACTTGTTTCCAGCTGAAAGATATAATTTATAATTGGAGGCTTGTACCTATTTGCTTACTTAAATCCAGGTGGACACTTTTTTGGGGGCCGGGCAGTGTATTATTACACAGGATAAAAATTTGGCTTGCGCTGTTTTTGTTTTCTACTTTAGGTCAAAGAAGACCTCACATCTGCTTCCTTGAGGAGTCACACATCCCTCTCCTCTCACGTCACTCACTGCCAGCCATCGCCTTCAGGAACAACAGAAACATCATGGAAATGTTTAAAGAGGTTTTCTGACTGACTGAGCTGAATCCTGCACAGAGGAGCTGAAGCAGGGCATGAGGTTCTGGTTTCATAGGAGAGAGGAGGAGAGTTTCAGTGTAAATAGTGTAAAAGTCTGCACAGATAATCTATGGACATATGTAGAAAATACTATCTGCACTGTATATACACTGTCTGCATGCTCACAAGCTTTTTCCAAACCACTGGCATCACCTTCTTAATGTTCTGTCTCATACATATTTTTAAAACTTTTTAGTCTTTTTGTTTTTTCTTTTAGAATTTCTTCGACGCCATGTTTTCTGGGTCTAGGTTTGACTAAATACAGGTTTTATAAATCTGATTTCTAACCAAAAACTGTTTTAGTGATTCTAGCTAAAGTTGGCACAAAGTTTCTGATGCTGAATCAGGATCCAGGTGAAATTATTTATTTCACCTCTTGACATGAGTTTGGGGTAATTTGTTTGAATGTCTTTGTGCCGAGCCGTAACCGCAGTACACAGCTGAGGAAACGCTGCAAAAACAGCTATTTATCGGCACATTAAATGTTTAATTTTGACCACTTTAATGCCAAATACTAAAAAAATGTTGTCCAGCTGCATTCAATGGAAAATACTCAGATTTCAGATACAACACTATCTACAGCTGCTGATCAAAGGGTTACAGCAAGAAGTATTTTTGTATTATTTGACAAATTCCTAGAAAAATCCAACTTTCAATAACTGCTCCTCCAACTAACCTTAACTTAACCTGTTAGATTTATTCGATAGACAGAATTAGGAGCAGATTTTAGTTGAGAATTATGGGAATGAGGAGTGAAAAGTCACTTTTAGAAAAGATTTTAGAGTTAAGTGTGTTGAATGCTTTATGTCAAGATTCAAACTTATCATGAATGTGACCACTTTAAAATCTTAAATCTCACATTTTTTCCCAACAAGAAAAATTTAATCTGTGTGTATGATAATTCTTTATCTTGAGCGCGCAGCTGGAGGTGTGCGTGATGACGTTAATGCACCATAATATGATAAACCTCTGATAGATGAAGTGAGTGTCAGCAAGTGAGACTCAGTGTGTTCGGCAGCAAATCATCATATTGTCCTTGGAATTGTGGGAAAAGTGGGAGCAGGGTCATGGGTTACAACGCAGAGGCTGGATTATGTGGTTTGATGCTGTTTCTGATATCAACGAATGGATTACCTTTTTTTATGAGAACAACTGAAGCTGAATGTTTGAGGATTTCCTTATATCTGAAGCATTATTTCAGGAATTTTTAAGCACTGCCACCCCGTTAGCTTTCTAATACCAATGAGCTCTTTTTCAAGCTTTAAATCAAGGAAGTTTCCCAAATATGCTTTGTGATGTTTGAGAGGATCAGTCCTGTTTACCTGCTCGGCCAGTTTGTATCACACCCAAAAACTGCAGCTCTACCAATGAATCCAAAGGGCCATAAGAGAGGGCAACTTTTTCTATATTTGCCACAAAAATGTCTAAGTGTCTTTGAAGAAATGTAAGGGCTTTGAAAGTTGCTATAATTATACTGCCGAGGCCAAATGTACTAACAAACTTGTCCAGTGTGCCTCCCAATAACCAAAAGAAGAAAGGAAGGAGCTGAAGTGTTGATCCAGACCTTGGTGTTGAATACTGTTTTTGAACACTAGATGGCAGCACAACACTGCCATTCTGTACGTTTACTGTTTATCTCTTTTTGTACTGACTTCAAGATGCTGAAAAGGAGACACACACAAACTGATAAATCAAAACAAGAACGTATGCATGTTTACTGATAGAGCACCATCATTTTTAAAAGTAACGGAGTATCTGAGAAGCTGAAAAGACAATAAATAATCTATATATAAGCCATTTAACTTGTCAACCACACTGCTCCAGATTAAACTGGTGAAATTGAACGATCGGCTGCTCCCCACATGTTGTGGATCTGCTTTACCTGCACGTGTTTTCTTTCAGTAACTACTAAGACTGCAGTTTTTACTTCACATGAAGGTGTAGAAATGTTGATTGCCAAAACACAGACAAAGAGAGACATGGGAATTAAAGTCACACAATGAGAGAAATAAAATACTTGTGAATAAATCCAAGGTGTCGTATTGTTGATTCTTGGACTCTTAAAGTTTTGAAGCGTTGAGGTGGATTTTGAGTCCATGTGACTGACTGTCAGTCAACTCATCTGTGCCTCATATTATGCAAATAATTCATTTCTTCAACACTCCTGAGTTATGTTTTTAAAAACCAATGAGCTTCTCTATTAAGTCGTTTCTGCACCAAGTTGTAAACATTCACACAACAAACAAACTGGAAACAGCCACTAGTGGTCACTCCAGGAACTGCAATTTGAATCATTTCTCCATTAGATTAGGAAGACATGTAAAAATGTTAATAAATGTGTTATTAATGTTCTAGTACTTTTTTTTTAAATGATTGCAATAATGTTCGAAACCAAAAGAAATCTTTTAAGTCTAAAGTCAAGGTAGCCAAGTGTTTCAATGGTCACCAGAGAGTGAGAAATAGTGTAGGGCTGACACGTCAAAAGTCAGACCTGGGGCCCAATCACGGCTCAAGACCCATTTTTATACAGCCCTAAGCTTTAATCTTATGATAAAGCTCTGTACATTCTGCAGAAACTCAACAACTCTTACAGCTGACGTCTTCAAATGAATGGATCTAACATGTAATAAATGTGCTCCATCAACATTCAAGGGTTAAAAAAAAGCCATTCAGGACACACAAGATTTAAATAGCTAATGGTGCAGAAAAGAGAGAAATGTGTGTATAAAAATTGTCCTGACTTCAGGATGAGGAATATTAGTGTTAAAAATGTAGTCTGTCGGTCAAAAAAGTTCTAAAAACAATCAGGATAAAATCCAGATCCTGACATGTTTTCCCCATATCACCCCCTAATAAAGAACATTTTCCTTAGTCAGACACAGTTTGTTGATGTATATGCAGCACATCACACTGCAGAAAAGTGACCACTTATCATCTGGTATCAAGAGACAAGTGAGAGACAGGTGAGCTTTGATTTCATAAGTTTATAATCATGGAACGAGGATGTTTGACCACAATGAGTGACTGATTTTTTTTTTTTTGAAAAATTATCAAGAGTTATTGAATGGTGCATTAATAATGTTCACAGTTAATCACAATTTCAGAGGCACTGACCTTTTATCATTTTCACAGAATCGAATGTGGCTGACTTTGAAAAATGTTTGGACACTCCTGGTATTGAGATAAAGCCCTTTAGTAAGAACCTTTAAATATTTATCCAGTGTGAATGGGATTAGCTAATATCGTTCACTGCTTGTGCTTCACACAGCAGGCCCTGTCATCGGTGCGTGAACACGCTGTGACGAGGTGAATGTTAAATATTTTGAGTGATCAGAAGACTGGAGAACATGTGTCACAAGAAGCAGCAGAAGTGAAAGATGAGCGAGGAGCCCCTGCATGTTTTAGAACTTTTCATTTCTCTCCATGGCATGGTGTACAGTCACATCTTTACAGTACATTCTCATTCCCGCTCCTCATCCGCCACTCTCCCTCTCTCAGTCCCCTCCCTCCCTCCCTGAATAAATATCACACCCCTTTTTTTCCTTTGCGAATGACCACGCACAGCATGGCCCACGTGCTTCTGCAGCCGCTACTTTTCATCAAAACAGAGAGAGAGAGAGAGCGGGTGAGAGAGAAGAGCAGGCAGAGGAAAGTGAGGAAGAGTGGTGATGAGTAATAGTAAGAGAAAGAAGAAGAAAGTGTAGAAGGATGAGATGTTTTTGAAGGTCAGAAGAAGTGAACAGAGAGGACTGACTGAAAATCAACAACAAATGAAGAAGACAAAATAGCAAAGAAATGAAAAAGGAATTGAATAAAAAGAAAACAGATGCATCAAATTAATTTTATAAACACACAGAAAAAAAAATACTGCAAAAAGGATTCCCTTCTTCTTAATCTGGGCCTGCTAAACTCTGGTTGGTCCTCTACTTTTGGCCCAGTTGGACGACCCAGAAGCTGACTGCTCTCATATTTGGATGTCTACCTGATGGAGTCTACCTGACATCCTGAACCATTAAGAAATCTGCAAAAACAAACACTAATATGAAAACCTAACGTTTGAAAATGTAACAGTGAGGAGTCCTCGTGAACACACACACACACACACACACACGCACACTCACACATCTGTCAAGCTGACACCTGCTCTGCTTATTTTTTCACTGCCTCTAAGCACATCCACACATTATTCATCATCGTCATCATCATTATTATTATTATCATATACTACTTTGTTTGAAACATTCAAAAATGACTAGAATGACTATTGTCATTATTGCTGTGACAGTAATCCTTCCTGTGTAGCTCCTCTTGGTCCGCAACACAACAGCAAATCAGAGCACAAAATACCCACCGATGACTTCTGAGAGCAGGACAGGACTTCAGATCAAAAGTCAGTGGTGATAATAAATACTGTAACAGTTTGTGAAACAGTGAGACGCAGCTTATTTTCTAAACGGACGATCCAACACACTGTTTTTGCAAGAAGATAAAACCCAGACAGGGCTGGGAGGAGTAGAGAGAGTTCAGGGTCAAACTTCAGATGCAGAATTTACATCCGAAAATAAGAGTGAAAACCAAAATGTCTGGAGATATAATGTACTTCGGCCTCTTTCAGAGAGGACTGATGTTTTTCTCTTCTGGGGGTTAAAATCAGCTGAGAAGGAAGAACAAACTCCTGACAGAAAGAGCGAGAGTTGCCTGCTCCTGTCAGCGCTCTCCCTTCTTCTTCGGTATTTGTTCATCACCTCCGCACTGCAGGTGGCGCCCCCTGTGTTGTTATTGTTTCAGCAGGCTTGCGCTGGAGGCAAAGGTATCTCACTGTTCCTGGGACTGGGAGGAAGAACTCCCACTTTCCAGGATCATTGATCCCTTCCCATTGCACTGAAGAAACGTGTCAAAAGGACGAGCTGGAGCCTGTGATGGTCATGAAATGAATGTTTCTGAAAATGAAGGTAGTTTTTCTGTCAGCTATTTTGAAATATCTCTACGATTCTTGAGGAGTGGAGGTCTAGATCGGCCCACCAGTGGCCTCTTTCCATAAACTACGTACAGGTGACTTGCAGCTGTAGGTTAATTATTGCTGTGGTCCTGATAACTTCCAGTCTGAACGAGTACAGTCAAGTTTTTACCGGTTGAGGCTGAAGGCGAACGTCGCCATTTCAAGTCAGTCAGGCAAGAAGAGTTGTGGGTAATGTGGCCCCCCTGCGTGTCCCACTCCTGTTTTTTTGGAAATAAAGGAAGGAGCCATCTCAGTCCTGATCTTAGTGCACCAGTCGTCTCTTTTCCACCAGGCTGTGTTCAGAGATTTGAGACATTCAGGGAGACCAGAGGATGTGGGGCTCAGGCGTCAGTCAGAGTCTCTGCCGTGGCGTCATCGGGGGGATCCTGCTGCACCTCTGGGACCACGATGCCCCGGTGAAGCTTTTCCAAAGACTGCTTCATCTGGGAGACAAACATGAATGGGTGGAGAGCGAAAGTGAGTCAGATTAACTCATTTAACCTAGATTAACACACACTAAAACACACCGACCTGGTCAAGGAGTGTGACAGACGACTGCAGGATCTGCTGCCACTTGCTGAGCTGAGCCTGGTGAAACTGTCTCTGCAGCTGCAAAACCTGAGCCCACTCTCCAGCTGTCTGAGGCAACGGACTGAGGAGAAGAAAGAGGGAGGGAAAAAAAGAGTGAATCAATTTCTTCTGCTCTTTGAGAGACATTTCAGACCTCGCAGCCCAAAAAAAATGTCAACCACTGCAGCGAGATTCTGTACATGGATGGAAAACAGTGCAGTGTTTACCTGTCAGCGACAGAGTACGAGTGCCACGTCTCCAGTGTATGAGCTGCTCTTTCCAGAGCGTACAGCTTGTAGAACAGCAGCATGTTGAGAGCCACCAGCACCACCAGACTGACAGGGACACAGAGCAGAGAGGGCTTCATTAAACAACCTGGAGGATATGTTTTATGGTGAAGGGTGAAAATGCTGTGAGAGCATAAGTGAGACTTCAAAATAAAAAACACAGAGACGATTGGAACAGAAGGAACACATAATTCAGTGTGTCACACATCCCAGGAAAGTAAATTTATCACAGGAAAAAGCCACCCTGATCAGAATGTCAGCTCTACAAAGGATTACGGTTGAACTGATGCATTCGTACATAATATTTTTTCCTATGAAGTAGTCTAAGTTTATCAAAGAGTATATTCAGAAAAGTTTCTTCCTTTGTCTCTGGAGGACACAAACTAAGTCTGAATTGTGGCTGTTTTTTTAAATGACTTATGATCCGTTCGTAAGGACAAAGACCAAGTGAAATGCATCATAAGAGAGAAGAAAGGTGGATTTTTCCTGCACCATCCACACAGTTTACTTTTCTTTCATTGTTTTTGCGGCCAGTGGTATTGAATCAAAGCCTCTCATACGAACCTGATACAGATCCTATTCTCAAGAAGTACAGCAGAAAGAAAGGGAAAAGAAGAGAAATAGCAAGAAAGGCATCGTGAGGCAAAATAACAAAAGCCAAAGTGTCTGAATAAGCGCTGAGGTTTTTTTCACCAATTAGTCAAGAAGGACTAAAAGAGCAGAGGACTCAAGAGCATCCAATCCACAAAGAATCATTAAACGAATAATAAACTTACATAAAGCTGACGATGAGGAGGATGGTGGATATACTGTTTTGTCCTCCACTGCGTGAACGATCTCCCAGTTTTATAAACTGAGAACCTAGAAAGGAGAAAAAAAGCAAGAAGTTTCAATCTCTTGAACACAATATTTTTGTTTTCTGCTTTAGTTAACTATATGAGGGTTTTTTTATGAACTTTAAGCTTTTAGTCTTAAAACTTTCACATTGGAGATCCAGACAAATTTGAACACTCTATGAAGGAACAGGATGCTCTCACTTTCCCAAAGGCATCAAAATCTGAAAGGTGCATTGATCAATATATTGAAGATAATTTGGATGAACTAAAACTGTTTCACTCTCTGAGTAGCGTTATGAAAAGCATCATGATATCAAGTAAACTCAATTATGTAAATGTCTTCATTATATTTTTCTGTTTCCTCACTTGCATCTTATATCTTTTTTCCTACACAAACCACCAGATCAAATGTTTTCAAATGTGATAAACGATTTAAAATCCATCTCCCTCTGCTTTGTTTTTATCAGTATTGAACCTCTTAACACAGCCACCAGGGGGCAGTGTCCGACAAATTATGTATCCAGACTCTTTGGGTGCATGACCTTCAATATGAGAAGCAAGGACAGAAATTCCCACAGTGGTGCCAAGCATTTCAGCTCATGTGTCCCTGCTGACTTACTGGCTTCTCTCCTGTCCCTCTCCTCTCCGACCCCCCTGTCCCCTCGCTCTCCGGAGCCAATGCCCCCTCCTTCCCTCTCTCTGTCCTTCTCGCCTTGCCGTCGTGAGCAGGTTCGTTTGCGGCGGCGCAGAGCAGGTGGAGTTTTGGCAGCGTCTGCGCCCACTGCTTCGCCTGTGGTTACCACGGAAACCTCAGACTGCAGTAGCGTCTCCAGCTTGCACACCTCACTCTCTGTGGAGGAAAGTAAACAGACGGAGCTGTTAAATACACATGGGAAAGTACATGTGAGAGACAAATACAGCCATCTCTAGATGGTCAGGAAGAGTTTTAGGTCTAGTGCTGTTGAAAATCTATTTATAGAGCCCATCAATGATATGTATCCTTGGAAAGAATCCTATAGGTATAAAGACATTACACATCAAAAACTAAAATATAAGGATTACTGAAAGTAACAAAATATCCTAAACAACAGAACATCTTTGATTTCACGGGTTTAAAAGAAGTAAATGGGAACGATTTCTTCATGTAACCACAACTAACAGGGTCATCACCTTCTCCCTCCCACAACAACAACAACAGTATCTCAGAGATGTCACCTGGTCGCTACATTTTTATCGAGTCTCATTTTCAGACTCCATTAACTGCCGGGGGCCACATACCCACTGTCCAAAAGAAAGTGCTGAGAAATGTCTCTGACCCCCCTTAATTAGTGAGTGACAGGCAGAAAGTATTGGTCTGTCAGGAATTAAAAAGCAGAACCGAAATGATTATTCTTCAATGACTCCATGAATGTAAGAAACCGTTAGTGCAGGACATCTGCAGGTTTCAGGAAGTCAAATTTGAGACTTTTTTAGACTGCAGGTAATTTATAATTAATTAATTTTTGAATTTTGTAATAATGTTACATGCAATGTCTTGTATGTCTTTGCAACCTGCTACTGGATACCGTGAATTTCCTTCGGGATCAATAAAGTATCTCTCCATCTATCTTTTTAAGACCCTTTTAATGCCGCCTTGATGATTGGGAGATTCTGCTATTACAACCAAAGCTCAGCATGTGTTTCACTCAGTCACGTAGCTAATTTGCTTCAGCAGCTTGTCAGGTAGCCTCTCTACATCTCCATCTCAAAAAGATCTGTGAGACAGAAAAAAATATATAACATTTACGAGTCCTGCCACAACAAATGTTAGACCTTTAAGTAATGTATGTAAGACAGTTTTCAATAATTTAAGACTTTGTCGGTCTTTTAAAGATATTTGTACACCCTGTACTGATTTTGAATTGGAACTGGTTCTTCATAACTAAGGGTAATGAAAAAGGATCACAGCTGGCAAACAACTATTTTCCCGTTCTTAAAGCTTCTCAAGTCAAACAAGTTGGAGTAATCTATTAAGTCACAATTTATTTAAACCACTGGCCAAACCAAAACTCTGATCACCCCGTTCTATTAAACAAAGGAAGTGGAAGAGGCTCTCAAAAGCGCCATCAACAATGAACATGATTCTTCGAACATTAAGCACAAAACACACACACATTGATAAAAGGTAATTAAGTTTTGTGATCTGCAAAATGAAATCATGTCCCTGGTTTTGATATCGAGGTTGCCAAGCTGACGCAAGCTTGACTTTATTTTACTTGTTTATGAAAGGGAGGTCAGACTGAATGGTTCTGTTTGGGATCAACAGACTGTGTGTACACAGACCATGTGACTCACCCATGTGTCTGTAGTACTCCTCAATGCCACTCCAGGTGTTCTTCTCAATCAACGCTTTCACCAGGCTCCACGGCTGCTTCCTGTAGCAGATGTCTGAGGAAACTCTGTGCAGAGGAAAAGAGAACAAATCCTGTGCTATTAACAACAAATTACTTCATTAGGTTCTGTCTTCAGTTCAGGGTATCGAACACTTTCATTATTGCGAAAAAAGGAGTAACCTATGTTACATAAGTTTCAACAATTCCAGGGAATTTACTTGAAACTGATCAGACAGAAAAATCCAGGTTTGATAGGTTCAAAAAAATCAGTCACACAACAATGAAGTAAGGGATAGCCTAATGCTGACTTGACAGTTTTTCCTGCATAACCAAAGAGCAGAGGAGACCTTTATGTTATACTGATGTTAGCTTTGATAAATTATGTAATTTGTACATTCTTGAGAGGTGATGAAAGAGAGTTATCAATAGCTTCAGTTTGCAATAACTGAAGCTTAAAGAAAACAAGCTGAATCAAAAGGCTAGAACAGTTTTTTTATCCAAGTAAAGAAGATGAACATCCCTGTAAGTGCAGCTGAAACATTATTTAAATAAGAATTATTCCCTTTACACCTTGTTTCGAGGATAGTTTCTGGATATTAAGTCTGTTTAAAACTTACACTGCACCACTCTCAGTCCTAGAGATGTTTGGGATGCTGACGTGTAAAACGTTTGTTTTGCCCTTATCCTTCACCGTCATCTCTTATTCACAGTAAAAGCTTTCTCAGAGTCAGAGAAGGAGGATTGTTTCATCATAATGATTCAAATGTGAACAGAAAAAAGGATGAAAGGTTGAGATCTGACGATAACTGAATGTGACCTTTTTATTACGAGATGAAAACAGCTCCAAAAACACACAAGGAGAAGCAAAGTTCCCAGGAAAAGGGCAGAAAGCAAAAAGAGACTCAGTCCTAACACGATTGAAACGGGTCTTCCAGCCTCATTACATAACTGTCTACGAAGACCGCAGGAGAGAAACAGCTGTCTACCTTTTTCTCTCTTTCTCTGCCAGCGTCAAAGATTTATGTTCACCTCGTTATATTCAAACCCTGTTGTATTTACACAGAAAGTGCAATGATGTGACACCAGGGATAATCATATTTGAAAGAAAAGAGAAGCAAAAAGGAACAGTAGATCCACAGAAGCACTATGATTGCCTTTTTTTTATAGTTAAACGGTGTGGGGCATGTGACTACACAAGCAGAAGATAACTCCTGGGATCAGATCATGAGTAACTTTAACCCTTAACTACAGTTTAGATCATCTGTTTCAGCTGCAAACTGACAGAGAACGTGTAAATTAGGAAAGTGTGAGGGGGTGAAACATGGCGTTGTGTAGATGTTATGTTGATATGACTCAGTCGGCTCTGCATCATGAACAAACCTCACTCTATGAAAACTGCGTTAGGTGAAAAAATTCAAAATGTGAGTTTTGTTGTTTTTTTCTTCTCGACAGTGTGTGAATGGTGAGCAAATAGATGTAGTTTGTAAACATATGACAAGCTGAAAACAGCTCAGTTTATTTACAACCCCCCTCCATCCCAGATAATCTCATTACAGTGAAAAACAACAACAAACCTGAGTCGGCTCTTGTGCTTGCTGATAGAGGTCAGGCAGTATCTGTGGACAGTGTAGAAGTAGTCCTGGTAGGGGATGCCTGAGGTGATGACCTCCGAGTCCACCACGAAGCATTCGCTGCGGGTGCTGCTCTTATGCAATGTCTGGAAGAGGATACACATTTATCAGATATGAATAACAAAGCCAACAGCCGATCCTTCTGCTAGTTGTAGCTCCTGTGGTGGATACAAACTACACAAAGTGCACCATGTGTGCTTCTTCAGAACAACATGTTGGTTTGTCACTAAATGTCACAAAGACTCAAAATGAAGCTAACTGTCAGAGCTGTTTTTGAAACTTTTTGAACCACCCAAGTATCTCACAGGCAACCTTTTGTTGGCCTTAGAGGAGTCCAAAATCATGTTCATCTTCTCTCTGTTTAGGAACTGTTTCAAGTTTCTCTTAAGCCTTAACAGCAGAAGAGTTACAGTAGCGAGAACAGCCTATAAATATTGCCCCTGAAAAGAAAGTCATTGTGTGGTTATTCCTATCCCTTAAAAATCCCTGTAAAGCTTGCCTTTTCTTCCTCTAGGAACTGTCTTGATTTTTATACTGAGCCAAATGGTTGAGAACTAATGGTAATTTGAAGAGCAGTCATCAAAAAGGGAGTATCTGATTGGTTCCCAATTTCACAAAGTGAAACCCAGATATTACATAGACTCATTACACACACACTGAATTATTTCAAGCCTTTATTTTTTGAGATGTTAATGGTTTTGGCTTATAGATAATGAAAACTCCAAATTCGGTGTCTAAGTATGTCAGAATATTTCATAAACTCAATGAATGGCGAATATTTTAAACAGAAATGTAAAGCTTCTGAAAAGTGTTACTACTTTCTGCCCTCTTTCTAACTTTTCCCCCAATTTGCCTTTTTTTGCCAATTTTTGCTGCTTCCTGATCATTTTTGCCACCTTAGTTTTCAACACGTTGGCTTTCGGTTGAGTAACACTTGGGTAGACCATAGAACAACTACTCCAAAAGAAATTATCGTGTATTCTGACAAATTTGAGATTAAATCCTAATTTGCTATTAATTGCTCAGCCCTACTGCCGTCAAAGAAATAAAAGCAGGTTTTCTTTCTGTTTTTTTTTTTTTAACTCTGGATGAATATAGCTCAAAGAAACCACCTAAATTAAAACTGCGTAGTTTATCAAAAGCGTCTGTACTCTACACGTAATAAAACTGTAAGTACTTTGCAGTTAAAAGACTTATTTCTTTATGGTTGTAATGATTTAAAGAACAGTGCGATGACACATGCAGGGAAACAGTGGGCCTTTGCGGACACTGTGTCAAGGAAAAAGAAAAAAAAATTCTAAAAGACTTAACTACATATAACTATGAAGAAATATCCGCTCTTCTTAAAGCACAAGAACTTGAGAGTTTTAGCCCCTTAGACTGTGTAAAAGTGCAATAATGTGACTTTAAAAGGTCTGCGTTTGTCAGTGACTAACCTGTGTCTCCACCACAGGGGCGGTCTTGGGGCCGAGGGGGTTGTTGAGGGCGATGGTGTAGCTAAGCACACGGCTGGTATTCCCACTGCTGCTGTCCTGCTGCCAATCACCGACCGACAGTTCTGACAGAGAGAAAAGAAATGAAAAACACAAAAGAGATTTAGTGAAAATCCAGAGAGCAAAGGGATACGAGAGGTCGAGATTTTGTACATGAAAAGAAGCGAGACCACAAGATCCAGAGGGGTGGAAGGGAGAGTGAGTGGCTGAGAAAGAGAGGGAGAGAGAGGGTGGGGGGGAAAGAGAGGGTCAATCCGTGCTCCTTCGTGAAAAAGAAAGGAAGAAATGCCCCAATTAGAGCTACACAATGTTCCCAGGAAGGCTAGGCTTCCAACTAGGGTAGCTGTTGGCCAAATCAACTTTAAGGCTTCCCTTTCTGTCCTCATTTCAACTACAACAGGAAAATATCGAGATTCAACACTGCATTTGTACAAAGATGGTTCTATGTGTCAGTATCACAGTTACCAATGCAACAATATTTGCTAAGTGACAAAGCAGGAAAAGGTTCAAAGGAAAGAGGACAGTGGTTAACGCAGCGTGAACAACTTTTGTGGCAGCCTCATTAGTGGGACAATACAGCAGGCTGCAGCATGTCTCTGAGCTTTATCTGATTGTGTGTTATTGCATTTGTATTTATGACTATACTCAGGGCTTTTAAATGAGCATCGCCAACAAGAGGACATACAGTTTGGTGTTTTTTATTTTGTTGCTTTGGATCATTAAGGGAGGAAAAAATACACTTTCATGAAGCTAAAACTGAGCTCAAGAACATCGAGAGTGAATATCTAGGGACGGAGAATCTAGCTCTAGTAAAAAACACAAAAATGGAAAGTATTTTTTCTTTCTGTTGCAGCAGCCTCAAGGGTCCAAAGAGCAGCAGAGCAACAACTAACACTGTGCCATAACTGTCACTGTCTCAACAGGAAAAACTTGCTCTCTGGGAAAATGAAAATGTCATTCAACAAGCTGATGCATGTTCTTTGGTGGCTGCTGAAAAGCATCCTGGGCAAATTGAAACTTTAAAGATAGACACAGAAGTAGACAGATACAGAAAAGTGTTCAAACTAAAAGTGAACCTTGAACAATTTCACCTACAAAAGTTTGACAATGGAAGCAACAAGGCATCTTTTCCACCAACTAATTGCAAAAGTAGAATGAAAACCAGAGACACCAACATTTATTCAAAAATGTGCTTCACTTAGTCATTTACTTGGGGAGGACCTCCACAGAAATACCAGAGATTGAAGGGGGAAGTGAGCATGATTTTCCATAGGCCAATTTTATCTGTGGTTACTTCATCAGAACTTTGATGTGAGTGATAGTGTCAGGTATTTCATCATCTGTGAACATAATTACTGCCCACATCACTCTCTCTTCGATGTTCACACATCATTTCTTCTTTAAATGTCTTTGGCTAAAAAACCTGTTGCAGGCATTACATACTGTGTGTGAATATTTCATCATTTAGAAAAAAAAGGATGGGTTTTAAGCCTAAGGGAATACCAATGTCTGCAAACCTGCAGTTCACAGGCACTCTGACATTTTTCCATCATGATATTTGCACACAGTGTTACCTACCAGTGAAGTGTCTCTGGGAAAAGAGGTGCTGGATAAAGTGTGTGTCAGCAGAGAAGAGCAGGTCATGCAGCTTGTCTACACTCATGCGAACCGCCGTGTTGATGTGCAGCCGCCCGCTCAGGTCAGAGCAGAACGATTCCACCTCACCTGAAAGTCAGGAAGAAAATAAGATTTACTTTTCAGGTTTCACTTTTAAATGGATTAATAAAGAGGACAGTGTTTTTCCTATTAGGTGCAGTCATAAAATACCTGCAAGATCTTAAAATCCAAAGTGTAAAGTAGATTAAAGTAGACCTGCTTGTGTAAATGGCACATTTTCGTAATACTCCTGTACGAGTTTCACTCAAATTACTCCAGACTGGATCCCCAGATATACTCAAAGGACTAACAGACTGCTGCTGAATGATTTAACCTTGATTAAGTGAAGACCTACAAACCAGTTTCTGGCTTATTCGAATAAGAGCCATCACATCTTTCTCCTGTCAGCTTCAAATTAACCCAAGGTTAATAATCTGACTGCCAATAAAATGAAAAGGACTTTATAATTCATGGGGAGCAGCAAATAGGGAAAATAAAACTTAACAGTTCACTTTTATTACAAAGTTGTTACAGTAAATATGTCTTAAGCTTAAACTCTCCTGAATAAGTACAGTAGGTTTCTAACTGTGTCTAGTAATCAGTTCACCTAAACGGCACTCACTCTCTTCTTGTGTGTCGGAGGAGTTGCTGGGGTCTGTGGGCAGTTCGTCATCGTTGGTGATGTCCAATGAGGAGAGGTTTCCTAGACTGGAGGTTGGCGGGGGCAGCATATGATTGGCCGACTCAGACAGGCTGTCCCCGCCCTCTTCAAGATTCTGATTCAGTAAGGGGGGAAAAAAGCACACCAGAGGACATTTAGTCAGAGGTCTGCAAGGAAATCACCCCATTGTCATATGACTTGAGAGGAAAAAGAGGCTTCAGCTGAGCTGACCTCATGTTGACGCGGCCTGAGCAGGCATACCACTGCAGCCGTGCAATTAATCTGAAACCGACACAAACTGAACACAGGGCTCCATTTATCCTGTCTCTCTCAAGATCAAGACTGAAGGGCAAAAGTAAAAGCAGCTTTTTGAGCAGAAACTGATTGGACATAGACTGAATGAGACAAAAACTCAGTATTTCACATCCTCACTCAAGTATACCCAGAATTTCTTCTCGTTTCACAGATGAGATACCATTGAATGTTGAAAGTCAAATGTTTAAAATGTTGATCTGAAGTGTGATTTAATACAACCTGACAATAAAGCAGTGAAAAGAAGATAGCTACTTGCTACTATGAGTCACAAAATGCCCCTTAATTAAAATGCATTCAATCCGTATGGGACACAAAGTGGTTGACACACACACACACAGCTGAGACAATGCACACACGCTGTGTTTGTCAGAAGTTGTCTGTTTTCTTTTTGCTTATTTGTTCCTCTCCAGGTGGCTAAGTGGTTTTATCACAGTGAGACAAGCTTTAGATCTAAGAGAGAGGCAGAATATTAAAAAAAGAGGCTCTGAACACTGATCTGAGCTTTGTTCAGCTAGTTGACAAGGTTTTAACTCTGATTTGGGAGGATGGAAGCCAATAGAGTCCACAGAGTGGTGTGTGGATCCTGATCTGCAATGGAGCTAATACTAACTAGCCAGCTGACTGCATATATGGGACAGCTGGATTGCTATTGCAGGAGCAGATGATTTAGTGAGCAGTGAAAGTGAAGCTTAAATCCTCCTAAGACCTAATGGACAGTTCACGGTTGAGCAGTTTTAACCTTTTAGGTGCTGTGGGTACATTTTAACAAAAGTTCAAACATCAAAATTACCTCCAGGGAAATAAAACCAAGAAAAAAAGATGTCCCGTTTCAGTGTAATATGTATCAGTGCGTGTGGATGATTAGAAGAAAACTCACAAACGAAGCAGCAGCAGAGGCCGGAGCGGAGGCAGAAGCAGAGGCAGAGATGTTTGTTGGAGTGGTCGATGGCAGAGAGCTTTGGGAGCTGGGCGGGCTGGGTTCAAGAGGCTCAGAGCTGAGTCTGCGTCCAGATGACGAAGGCACCTCTATGGGCAGACAGGAGGTGGAGGAAGGGGGAGAGGAGCCCCCGAGGTTGGTAGCTGAGGGAGAGGTGGCTGGAGCGCAGGGCACCAAGGGAGGAGGAGAGCTGCCGGTGGAAGGGACCGACACCGAGCTCAGGTCCAGCAGATCAGTGACCGACACCGACTCGTCTCCTGGCCTGGAGAATGGAGAAAGAGAGAGTTAGTGAGGCAAAGATACATACAGAGGACGTCACACTGGGGGAGAAGGACACAGAGGGAGGGTTTGTTGAAAAACATCGGGACAGCTGTAGAGAATTTCTGAATGATTTGAACATTAGCTGACATTAAAGACCCTTGTTCATGAAACTTAAACAAATTACTTCAGGCGTGGTTTGAAAAGGATCTGCTTGTTCTGTAACAAATGAGCAAATTAACCCCTTCAGCAATGTGTTTGTCAGTTGCTTGGATGTCTGCACAGACGGGTTGTTTCTGATGCTTCTTCTGTGGAGCATGCAGCCAAAATAGACAACACAAAAACTCATTACTTACTGTAATTCTTTTTTTACCCTCAGACTTTAAGACAAACACCCATAACATATCTCCCCCACACTAACTATTCTCTCCTGAAGCCCATTTAGCATATCGACATTCCTGCACCACATATTCACTAAGACAGACTGTAAAATGTTGTGTCAGCATGTTTGTAAAACTCACAGTAAGCCGTTCATGTGTTCGGCAGTAGGGGAGACATAGTCATCGTCTTCACTTGTGAGGCCCAGCTCAGTGCCGTAACACTGGTGTACAATGTGCCAAAGCTCTTTGGGGGATAGAGACTGCGAATGAAACACAACATGCTTAATCAGTTAATAGGGGTCAATGCATTCAAACATTTCAGTTTGCTGTCACACCGCAGCTCTTTACACCTACATGTCCCAGAGGAGGAGTACATACAGAGAGTTTGTGTGCAGTAAATGGCTGATGAGAAAAAATAATAATGAGGTTGCACTAAAGTAATGGATGCATTGTGTATCTGAGGTGTGACCTCTGTCATTACTCGGCCCATTACACTCCCCCGGACAGTGCACATTCATCTGATTCTAGTGTTGGTAAGTCTAAGTCCCCCGGACAGTGCACATTCATCTGATTCTAGTGTTGGTAGGTCTAAGTTCGACAGTAAACATACAAACTCTTCACTTGGGGATAAACACAGAAAGAGGAAACCATTTTCTTTATTATAAGTTTACAATTTACAGTCTGAAGTTGTTGAAAAAGAGTGTCCCGATGATATTTTATCAAAAGTCAAGATTTGTCAAGGCTGTCCTCAATAGGAGTAAAATACACTTAGAAGAGTTGTTTGTCAAATTAAGGTTAGTATAGATCACTTCTGATGAATTCAAAAAAATCTAACCACAGATGGGCTTCTGTAACAAAGCACAGAGTGAATTGGTTACCCAAGTTGAAATTTTTAATCTAAAGCAGTTTATGAACTGCACTTCGCCAATTTACTGCTGATAGGAGCAGGGATTGTAGAAACGTGTGTTCTGCCTACTGTTGCTCTTTTTGTTTTTCCTGCAAACATCAAAGCTCGATGACATATGATTTCTTCAAACTACTTGGACTATAAACAAACTTCAAGTAGAAACAAAATACACTTTGTATTTTCAGGAAATCTGTGAAAAGGTATGAAGTAACGGATAGAGAGTGAGCATCCAGTAACATTTGCACTGCACATGAATCATCACACTCTCTGTTTCTACAGCTTAAATGACACGCTTTTGTGCCTCCACATCTGAGCCATTCAACAAATGTCTATATTCAAACCCTGAAAATAGCAGTGATTTCAGTTGTTCACCAAAGCCTGTGTTTGTGGCCATCTCCTGCTTCCTGACACCATGTGCTCTACTCTAAGATAACAACTAGCCATGTCACACAAGAATTCAAATGCAGGGAGGGTGGGCGAGTGGGCTGTACCTTATCCAACAGCGCGTTCTGCCACAGACGGAAAATCATCATGAAGCTCCGGTCTCTTGCTCCGAAAGATGTGAAGAAGTGCTGAGAGGGAGGATATCAAGAAAGGAAGGA
This sequence comes from Thalassoma bifasciatum, assembly GCA_008086565.1. Lineage (NCBI taxonomy): Eukaryota > Metazoa > Chordata > Actinopteri > Labriformes > Labridae > Thalassoma > Thalassoma bifasciatum. The sequence goes on from RPOG01001552.1 coordinate 80,442, forward strand.
AAGAAGGAGGGAAGGAAGGAGACAGATATGTGATTTGATTGATGGTCTCTGTCTGTTGGGATGTTTGCTTTTTCACAGTCAGAGGAGATAAATTTGAGTCAGCTCATTTCATGCTGCTCTACCAAAAAAATGAACAATGTGAAGTGGACTGTATCAACAGCAAACATTTAACATGCTTTAGAATCTGCCTTGAACTGTAACGGACAGAGAACAGGTTAGTGAGTTACAGAAACTACACGACTGCTATAGCAAACACAAAAAAGAAGTCTGTTATGAGTTCTGCTCATGTCTGACCTTCTCATTGTCAGTGCTGATCTGGATGGCGTTTGGTATAAGCTTGGCGGTCTTCTCCTTCGTCATAGAGGTCACGTCTTTCAGCAGGATAGTGATCTGAATTGAGAAGGAGGGAGACTTACTGTGTCTGCTGCAGTGTGTTTATCTACATACAACACTCTTATCTCCCCAAGGACCTGAGCATATCTATATTGATCTGCAAACACGGCATTAAAACGACACCTTATCTGAACTCAGGTGTGACATTAACCAGGTTAAAGCAGGTATGTGTTTGACTGTATGAGAGCTAATGTTTACAAAACGTGTGCACGACTTACAGTGGTTTCCCAGCGGAAGATGTTACTGTAGAAACAAAGCCAATTCTCTGAAAGATAAAGGCGGCCCTGAAGCAGAATGTCCTTCTGAAGAGCGCAAGAGTAGTCTGAGAAAAGAATGGAGAAAGAGGAGAGTTTAATCAACCCTCCTTAAGAGGCAACTCTTTTTAACTCCATGTGCTACAGTCAGGAAGTATTTTTATTTTCTGTGACACAACCAGATAGGCTTTCTGCTAAGACATGTAAAAAATAAACTTCGCCATGACACTAAAAGAAAAGATCAAGACAGATTTGAATTGAAAACTTGTTGAATCAATTCAGTGTTTTTTAACCTTGGGGTTGGGACCCCACGTGGAGTCACCTGGAATTCAAATGGGGTCGAATGTGAGTGATATATTTTTTTTCAATTAAGTATTATTCTTTGTAAAATTAAAAACACCACACAAAATTTTCCATACCTTCACTTTCTGGAATAGACATCAAATTGTAATAAAATGCATAAGGTGTGATAAAAAGATGTGAAACAATCCAACTTTTAATCTCAAAATTATGAATTTTTACCTCAAAATTTTGACTTTATTTCAAATTTTAACTTTATAACTCAAAATTTGTCTTTGGTTGTCATAATTTCTACTTCTATCTCATAATTTCTACTTTTTCTCTCATAATTCCTACTTTTATGTCATAAATTTGAATTTTTGTATCTCAAAGTTTTAACCCCTTGATGATGGCTGTCAGAATTTATGACATACCTGATTTGTGACATCAGGTTTTGATGCAGCTGAGATGACCTTTTTTCCCGACTTATGCCTATTGATTCATATTCCACACATACCAAGGATTGTATCAGCATTTACATAGATTTTGTTTTTTTTAGATATATATATATATAGTTTTAAATCAATTTGGGCAGTAAAGGGTTAATAAACAAACCTTGAACCTTGGCACCATTGAAAACAGTAAGAAGCCGAAATGTCTGCTATTTGGTAAAGTCCTGTTTGCAGAGAGTATCAAACCAAACAAGCTTAGAAGACACTATGAAACAAAGAATATGAACAAATCAAGTTTATTATACTTTTTTTTTACGTAAAAAAATTTGCCAAGATCTGAAATTTGTCATGTCAAAATGGGATCATGGCCTAAATGAGGTTGGAAACCACTGCACTAATTGCATGAAAGGTGTTGTATTATTCTGTTATGTTGTGTGGGAAAACAGCCTCAAGACATCAACAGGCAGGACTTAAGCACGCATTCAGGGTTTTAGCACACACTGTGGTGTTACCTGAGGGCAAAACAACAATGCAAACCCTGGCGTGTTTGCATTTGTTTGTCATGTTGTGGTCCAACATGTTTGCAAGATGTTGTATTTACTTATTGCTCATAGAGGAGATCTAGTAATGATGGGACAGAGCTTTAAAGCTGCTCATGTCTGAAAAAATAACCACCACAGGAGCATATAGGTTGAGCATTTAGTAAGAACTGACTTACAAATAAAACCCAAAGAGGGATTTAATGATTGGGAAAAGATGCCAGCTGGAGCTTAGAATAGCAACCTCTTTATAGGACACCGACTCTTTCTCGATCTTTTTTTTTTTTTTTTATTTTACTCATGTTGTGAATGTGACTCCTTAAAAAACAAGACACTACATCTCAAGGGGTTCATTTTTATGACAATAAAATGTACAACTAACCAATCCATGGTACATTAAGTTCAAACAATTTATGTAAAGGGAATAAATTATAAATACAAAAGTTGGAAGCAAACAAAATATAATGAAAAGTTTCTTTCTTTTTTTATGCTGTCATGTGTTAATTAAATGTAATCAACCAAGTCACCATCAACTTGAGGGGTAGTGTCTTTTGTCTACAGCTGCACTTTCACATGCGAGCTACGGCAGCAGACACTTAGTTGGTGGCCAGACTCGTCGTCACCTTGCTAACTTAAAAGTCTTGGGTTTTATGTTTTTGTTAATCTGATACAGAAAGCCATAATCAGTGCATAATTTTAAGCTTGTGAATTGTGCTGTTCCTTCTTTTGAGACTGTATCTCTCAGACTTCCTGATGAGCACATAAACAACACTTAACTCACCCACTATAAGACGCTCTGTGTCAGGAAGTTTCTTAAAGAGTTTTCGAAAATCCTCATTCCGCTGTTTGTATGTTGGACTGAGAACCTGAGGATGAAGACAGGAAAAAAAACATTAATGTGATATTTGTCTAAAGACCAGCTGACATTTACTTAAGCACATGAGAAAAACATTGTGTTTATCAAAGGATGGTAAGCATTTTATGTCAGTTAGCCCTGTCTACCAGAGAGTGAAAGCAAACAAAGATCTCTAAAATATCCTAGAGTGAAATATTCTGTGAAGGGCTTTTGATGTGTACTTACATTGTACCAGCTCTGCATTTTCTGTAAGAAAAAGGAAAAAAAAGTCAGGCACAATCATTAACAAAAAGCAATAGGATTTCCAGTCAGGTGACCATGTCAACTGCTTGTCATACAGCTATGGAAAATATTTCAGTGCAGGTGTTATAGGTAGAAAGTAACTCACTTCCATATTTGCATGCATGAGGTCTAGTTCCTACTGCAAACCTGTTTTGTGTAACCTTGAAGTTTCATAGTTTGGGGTTTTGTGACACACATCAGCACTTCTCCATTTTGAAAACACAGGCGGAACCGATCAGCTGAGATGAATATTAAACATGAAAACCAAGCTGTTCTTCTCACAACAATGAGCCTGAATTTATAAGATGTGAAAGCTGAAACTGCACCCTCAGGGGCACAGACACGGGGACGCTGTCCAGCTGAACAAACATGATGATGACACAGACAGCATTACCACGGCTCTGAGAGCGAGGGCAGAAAATCACGACAGATCTCTGATACAGCGCAAATTTTCTGGGGGGGGGGGTTAATACTTTACCCACACAGATGCTTATTTTTGGTGTGTGAACTAGTTTCTAGAGCTACACTGAAAATGTAGTGCATAGTTCAGATTAAGAGAAAGATGGTGTCACTCATGCCAGCTTTGATGTTTGCACTCAAACATTTTTTCTTTTTTTTGTTTCGTTTTCAACATCCCCCATGGGAGCACTCAATATAGAGAGGGCACATAGAAAGAATTTAGGAAAAGGAGAGCAAGTTTCCTTGGAAGTGTATGCCTACTTAGCCGACAAATCGGATTCTGCTTACAAAGTGGTTTAGGAGATGATCATATCTTTTATTTGGACACACCTTTCTTTAATCAGGTGTCATGAAAACAGAAGTTTACAGAGGAGTCATACTGTAAATCAAGTAGGGCTTCACAATATGGCGTTAAATCAATAGCTCCATATCCCAATACACAATATAAATCTCAATGTTCTGATTTCTCTTCTAAATCACAGTATAAATGTTAAATTCAACCCTTTGGTACATAAAATGACACCAGTATAATGATTCAAGCAGACCTTTCCAAAAAAGGGGAAACTCACAATCAGGTTAAGTTTAACAAACCTTTTATTTCAAACCAAGCTTGATGTTTAAAACATGTTTTTAGTGCCAGTAAAATAATTCATTCAGATTTGTTCATCTGGTTGAATGTGTCCTATGACTGTCTCCGTAGATTTCTAAAATTACAGTCATGAAGACCAATTACACTTTGAAAATAACATGAACTTAGATTGAAGGTGACTTAATTTTACTTCCATTTCCATAAAAGAAATTGGTGTGTCATTAGATGTTTGTATATGTTTGTGGTGATGCTGCAGAACCTTATTTGTTTTCCTTATATGTCAACGCTGCAGCTCGCAGTATTTTGGTATTCAGTTGTAAAATAACGCAAAATGAAGCTAATACAAAAAACAAAACTGAAACTTAAGTGTTACGTTTGTTTCTTGTTGTTGTTGTGGAGAGCTGGGGGAAAAACAGAGCCAAAAAAGGCAAAAAAAAAACCCAGAAACCTGTAACTAACGAGATGTGCAAGCATCTTCTTTCCTTTGTCTCCTAATACAAAACCACACAGGGTAATTTTCTGGACTGCTGCTTGCTGTGAGAGGAGCACCAGCAGCAAGTGAAAGCTGTACAAACGAAGAGGATTACGTAGCGACGTCTTAAAACATTTACCTGATAGTCATTGGTTGGGATAAAGTGATTTCATGCATCTAACATGCAAGAAGCCGCAATATCTCAAATATATGCGATATATCCTCCAGCCCTGATACCAAGATGTAACATCTGTACAGAGTTGATGCCTTGAGAGACACCTCTTAATGCACAAGCAGCTACTAAACTTTTAGCAGCTTCTAAGTTTTGCTCTCAGCTGTCATCCTTAACACATCACCTTGATCAGGGATAATCTTTCTTACCTTGGCATTGCGGCTGAAGTGGCGAGAAGCAATAGGGTAGGCGGAGGTGAGGGAAGAAGCAGATGGTATGGAGGGCAAGGGGCTATCTGATCCTCCTCCTCCTCCTCCTCCTCCTCCCCCACCTCCTCCACCACTGCTCTTCTCTCCTCCTCCCTCGCTCTCGCTGGCCCTGCCACCCCCAAGAACCCTGCGCCGCAGGGAGGGGGAGCTGCCGGGGGTGCTGCGTGGAGAGTTGCTGGCCGTACTGGATATGAAAAGAAAATGAGAAAACAGAAGAGATTTAGCTCAGGGGAAAACAAAGGAAGTCTTTTTATGTTTCATCTGAATTTTGCCCTGTGAGCCTTAAATGTCATGCTATGAAGAAATGCTGCAGGCGTTTCCTATCTGATAATAGCATGCCATATCTGACTGCTGACTGAAGACCAAAGAGAGGCCATGTGAGGCCAGCATTATCAGCTGAACTTACTTCAACTATTACAGCAGCCAGACAGTGAGGGTATTTTAAGCTGTTCCGTAATGGGTCTTAAAGGTGGGGAGTGCGATTCTAATCCAATACACTTTGTTAAATTCAGGGAACCTCTCTCATGGTGTAACAGATGACCTCACGACAGTGAGCGTACTCTCTGTTTTTCATAGATATGCTGTTGTTCTGATATAAGCTTCAGTAACAGGTCTCTTCTGAGCCGTCTGGGGCTCTTGTGCCAGATTTGGGAAGCATCATATCTGCATATCAGCTTCACAGCAGCAAGTGCAGAAACACTTTGCTAGGCCATGACCTAGCTTACAATAGTCAGATTACTGTTTGTGTTTCTCTTTGATGAATTTGTAGAACTCATTTGTACAAAGCTTATGGTGTGTTTTAGGAGCCTCAATCTCATCTACAGTTTGGATTCAGAGGTAAAGACCCCACTTCTTTAGCAGAACACGTCTGTGTTTTCTCTAAAGACTTTCAATTAGATTCTCGTTGAACTTGAATAAAAGCAGAGTCATGGACATATTTGAAAAGCAGCACTGCAAATACACAGAGGATAAAGCTGCAGTTTCCATGACCCGAAATAAGAGTTTAAGAAGGGATCAAATAATAAGCTTATTAACAGAAATGTATTCACGAACAACTTAACTGCCAATTCTTCTTACATAAAGTATGTTTTAAATAAAATACACTTTCCAGAAGCTATCTCCAGCATAGCCCTGCCTGTACTGCTCACATTGTCAACATCCAACTGTTGCCAAAACATCTACATCTCATGTACAGCTCACTGATCCATGACCACGTCTGTATTTTTGTATTTTCATGCTTCCATAGTAACTCTTCATGTTCCTTTCAGTCAAAAAATACTGCACCACTCCATCATTCAACCAAGAAAGTTGTCTCTGTCTTTAGAAAAAACAACACAAACAGCTTTAAATCTTTGCCCACTTCATTATCCTGATGAGACACAAAGAATCAGACCTGGTGCCAAAGTGCTGCTTTAGCTTAGCTTGATGAAAGCCCTGCTTGCTCACTTGTCAGCGTTTTGCAGCAGCTCCCTGTGAGCTATAGCTGGTTATTTCATTAGCAGAGACAGACTTCATTGGCACGATATGATGTACCTTCAACACACATCAAACCACTGCTTTTCTCAAACTATCCCTGTGTCAACATTTTCTATCAACATAAGCTCCCAAGTCATCAGCTCCTTCATGATAATTCTACACCACTTCTCCACCTTATTTTGGTGAAACCCATGACGATTTAAAATCTTCTTTTTTTAATTTTTATTTATTTATTTATCTAAGATTTGTGTCTTTGAAAACCATCCTTTCAGTCTCTCTCTGTAATGCGGAATTTCAGCCACTTGCCCTTAAAAGCACTTCTCAGCACTTCACAACCCTTTACTTCAAATAGCTGTGCTGAACAAATCTCGCATATATCTCATTTAGTTCTTGTTTGCATCCCACAGTTAAAACCAATCGCACCATCACTTTTTTTTTTTACCCAAAATATGGCTCTCGGCTCACATACAGTATTGACACCCAACATTTAAATGCATGTTTTACTTTTAAAATGTTGGGGGAAAAAACACTAAACCACTTCTTTAAACTTGGTTGGGCCTGGTCGAATCAATTTTATGCTTCTATAAAGGAACTAATTAAGGCAGCAGTTATCTCAGGGTACATGGATAACGTTTAGCTCTCTTACAATGGTGTTTGCAAAAATCCAACAAAACATACACCCAACATCTTAATATCAGTGTGCTTACCTACTATGTACTTCCGTTAATTAGATAGTGTATATTTCATACACTTAAAAATATTTGTAACAGGTATAAACCACCATTGTACACCAGTTTCATGCTTCGCTATGACTGTCCACAAAATCTTGTGTTTTTCATGATAAAGACACTGTTGCCCATGAGCACCATCACCAACTATTGTAAAAATGTCTCTTGCCAAGCCATGCATCTGTTTGGAGAGCAAATGAACAAGATTAGATACTAGTTTTAACACTGCTTTATCAGATACTACGCAAAAAGTTATGTTTATTTGTAGTTACATAGCACTACTGCAAAAAAGGGGACAACAAGCAAACTTTGTAACCCCTGTTTGTACCCCAGTTTAGTGTACCAGGTTATATCAATACATCTGTAACGTAAAATGTTAGTGAATCCTGGTTTTGTACTACCAGTGCTCATCTACCAACACCAACCTCACCAAGCAAAGCTAACATAACCTGGCTCTTCATTTAATTGATAGACTCTCAAGTTCCCTTGCAATACTGTTGCATTCTCTCACAATACATTTTTTGTCTTTGTTTCCATGTTGCAATTCGCAGACGGTTTTTGAGCACACCAGCACCAGCTGGCTCTGTGTTGCAGGTTTTCCAGCGTGAAGCATTGACTCGTTTTGAGAAAAATACAATTGTAGCTCGGGGTCAACATTGCTGTGACTGCAGAGATGTGTTGGTTTTGTTTCTGAAATGCTCCAATGATGAGTTATTGATCATTATGTATTACCATATTGATTCTCTGTCTTTCTAATTTTTCTGGATTGAGCTGATCCATTCTCTGCGCACCTGAGTGAAAATAAAAACATGGATCAGAAGGATCTGAAGACAAAAAGGTATTGAGAGGGAACGGTCTTGACCCTTATGGGGCCCCGTACATCCCTAAAAATGATAATTAAAAATAATAACTGTGGCACCGATGATGTTGTTTAAATTGTGACATGTAAATAGTTAAATATACAAAAGTCAGATTTTTTTCAGTATCACTTTTAAAGCCTTAACAGGGCCTGTAGTGATCCCTCAGTGAAGGTGCATTTGTGGAGCCGGTGTTGTAACAGGAATACCGAGGGATGTAAATCTGTGTCAGCATGTGTTCACAAACAGAGGATAAATCCGTCAGCAGCACAGATGTAAAAAAGCAACCGGCAGCTTTTTGAAGCTGTTGAACACACAGCTTACTATCCATCTCCCCTGTGTGGTTTTAATTTCAACCCTGACTCCGTCCTTTCCCCCGTTAAACGAAGCGAGAAGAGCGGCTAACGGACAGCTAGCACACCGGCTAACCACAACAATTCATCCGGCAATCTCGTTACCGTCAAGGATAAACACAGACAGAGGTCAAGTCAAACATGAGATGTCAGGAGGAGTTATACATCCAGTATAAGCGATAATACAGCAGATTGTGCGAGGATGGAAGCAGCTGTGGTCGGGGAAACGGGATGTAGAGAGAGGGACAGAGGGGAGGGGGAGTTCAGACAGACAGCGCGGACATAAACACACCGTTAGCCGCCAGAGCTAATACCAGACTGAGGCTGCTGCACACCTGCACCTTAGTATTAACTCTCACACTCATGCTATCAGCTGGATTTACAAGCTGTGACTCATGTGACCACGCCAAAATCCCAATGCATCAGGACCACATCATTATGCTCCTCATCTCATCGGAGGAAGCTGTCATTGTGTCACTTACTCGAACATGTCATGAGGCGTTTGAGCTCCAGCTGATGTCCGGAAAATTACAAATACGTCCCCTGTTGAATCAATGTAGCGTGAGTGTGTGTGTGAGTGTGTGAAGCTGAAGCAAGCAGGGAGCGTCAGGGGTGCATATGTCCGCTGTTTTCCTCGCTCAGCCTCTGGGTATTGATGCGCCCATCGTCCACCGTCCCGCGGTCGGATGTTAGTTTCCCATCGCGGCTCACGCTCCGGCAGGTAACGGACGGACCGCTGCTCCCTGTGCCGCACGCAGGACCCGTTAACGGGCTGCAGTCTCTGCGTCCATCCGTAATCCCGTTTGCAACCAGGGAGAGGGTGGAGGGCGGTGGAGGAGGAGGGAGGAGGAGGGAGGAGGGAGGAGAGGCGGCACCATGTGTTGAGAGGCCCTATATTTTTCTGTTACAGTGAGGAGGGGCTGAACTGGGAGGCAATGATAACACAGATAAGGAGTCTAAACTGAGGGGTTTAATCTGAATACAGAGGGAGCAGCACCTTACAGACAACTGGGCCAAAGAACATCACCCCAACACTGTTATGACTGTAATTACTGCATTTTCCCATTCTATAAACTTAAAAGTCCTATAAGGGCAACCATATTCCCAAAAGAAGACCCCCTGCCCGGCATCTTGGAGACACTGAAAAAATAACCAGAGATACTCAGAGACTATACTGCAGTTATTTAAAACACTCCTTTTCAATTTAACTGCATTTTCTAAAATGTGAAAATAAATAATGCCATCCATTTCCACCAGTTAAAAACATAAAAATGAAAAACTGGCTTTGTTGAGTTCTTTTCCTATAATGAGTCGAAATTTTGAGATAAAAAGTCGAAATTTTAGTACTACAACAAAATTTTGACTCATTTCAAAATTTTTACTTTTCTCCCTCATAATCTTGAAGTAAAAACGTGGGGATAAAAAGCTGAAATTTAATTTTTCGCACCAAAATTTTGACTTTTTCCCTCAAAATTTTGGCTTGATTATCTTAAAAGTTCACCATTTTAACTCACAACTTACACTTTTTACCTCAAAATTTCTACCTTTGGTACCAATTTTGACTTTTTATCTCAAATTTTGATTCCACTTGGGCAAAAAAAAAAAAAAAACCATGTCAATATATTTTTTTGTTTCAATGATAAGTCAAAATTTTGGGATAACAAGCTAAAATTTTTTACAACAAAATTATGACTTTTTCCCTCACAATTTTGGCTTGATTACTCAGGAATTCACCATTTTATCTCAGAACTTAAACTTTTTATCTCAAAATTTCCACTTTTGATACCAAAATTTTGACTTTTTATCTCAAATTTTGACTTCACTTGGGAAAAAAAAAAAAAAACTCAATATAGCCAAGTTTTTATTGTTATGATGTTTTAGCCAGTGGAAATTGGCTTCCATAATAACACCTCAACACATGCTTAGATAAAAATAAAATTATTCATCTTGTGCAGCAATATTCCTTTAATTCCTCAAAACCTCACCTAATTTAGATTTTGAGGTGTTTACATTTCTAGCTGACACAAAGGTGCTGGCTTTGCAGACAGTACACGGTGCCTCCCACCGGTCACAACCACAACCAAAATAGAGGGGTATCTCTGATGTATCTGCAGTTTGTCTGTAAAAGTGCTTTCCAACTTCAGCACTTTTTGTCTGAAAGCGAAGCACAAGGAGATAGACCATGTTTTTGTGTATGCTAAACATCATGACAGGTTGGTGCATTGAAATAACGCCTATAGCCCAGTACAGTGCATTATTGCTAATAACAATGGTCTGTAAAGCATGGTGAGAAAAACCAAGACATTTTCCAGGAATTTTCTGAAATCCATACAAACATCCTCCAAAAAAGAGGACATGTCTGTGCAAAAGAGGATGAATGTTCACCCTATCTGAATAGTCCTCCAAACAGTTTCATTCATTTAGGGTGTGAGGGCAACACAACAAGCACTGTTTCAAATGATGGATTAATCAATAGTTAAACAATCAGTGAGATTGGATTTTTACAATTTTATGTCACTCTTCAGCTAGAGTGCTGAAAATTTGGTCTCTGTTACTGAAATCAGATTTTTGCTGGTTGTTTTTATCTCTTCTGACATTAAGATGAACATAATTAGATCGCAGACTATTTTTTTCAAGAAGTAAACTGTTAAAACCATCAGACCGTGAGATTGTGGCTCTAAAAGAAAAAAAAAAGAACTGCACAACAACACCCCTTTCAAATTGGCCACGCAGTTAACAAATTCATGCTAAGACTGTTAAACACAATTCTGATACTGAGCAATCTTTTTAAAAACATCAAATTTTTCAGTATGTTTCATGTAGTTTAGTTTTATTCTTGTATATTAACCCTTCTCATCCATATATTTTCCTCATCTTAAACTGAAATTAAATTGTTTGATTAACTTTAGGCACAGCCATTTAGCATAGTAAGAAAATGTGGAGCCCGAGGCAAAGTCTATAGTGGCTCCACCTGGCCCAAGTCCAGAATCTACGCAATCCCTTAACGCTCAATCTCTCTGCCCATCCCTGTGGATTAGAGTCCACATCATAATCCACGCTGGGCTGAGCCAGGCCCGTATCTCTGCCATTCTGTCTCCCTCTGTTTAATCTGCTTTTCTAAGGTTCACCAATGGCACATAACAGAGTCAGAGACTCATTGGCCGGGTGGTTAAGCATGGAGAAAACTGCTAAGACAGAAACTGGGTGCAGCTAAGATGAATAGCTGAAATGTGCAGGAAGTGAGTAAACAAGTGCTGCTCTGATGTCTTTTCCTTCCTGCCCTCAAAACACCTCAGAGCGTGAAAAGTAAAGAGACAGCACATATCCATGTCGATTAGCAGACTGGGAGACACAAAACACACTTTAAACTTCAGGACTTCCAAAATAAACTGGTAACTGGAAGAAGCTCACCAAACTTAGGTTCACATAAAACAGTTCTGGAGTCACAAAGCTGTAACATCCCTCTTAAGTTATACATGACTGCAAGTGTCTAAAAACACAAATGCTTACACTACATGAGCTGAATGACTCAGTGTAGGTTGTCAGGCTGATGAACTGATAACCCTCCATACTAAAAAAGGTCTGAAATTGAAACTATTCAAATTAAGTGTCACACAGAGGATTTGTCCTCCTACTAGATTTCAGACACTACCCTCCAGACTGATGCTTTAAATAGCGGCTGCCCTGTCTGCCTATTTCTGGAGCTTAACATATGATGTTTTTTTTTTATGACAATTTAACAGAGTTCAGATCAAAATAAGGTCTCTTTGTGAGCTGCAAAGAGCTTATCAGCTGTACTTTAGAAAACATTAGCTGTTCAAGTCAAGTGAAGGCAGCTTTATGATGTGTTTTCACCCTGACAGCAACCGTAGAATTAAGGGAAATCAGCAAATGAGCATCCTAAAACTTGAAAAAATCCATCGCATGGGGTGGCAGTATGGCTTTCTTTAGATATTGTCATTTCTAGAGAGTAATACTTTCCATGGGGATAATAACACAAACATGTCAGTTAGCTTTGCAATCATGTGAACCATGACCTCGAATTTCCTGTAGGTGCCGGCCTTGTTCGATGAGCAGATTCTTGCTAAGGTCCACGTACATTGGTCATATAAGCCAACAAGTAAAAGGCGTCAACTCCCTAATTTGGAAATTTACCGGACCACAATCCACACCAAAACAAACAATTCAAAGCTCACACTTCTCATTCTTATTATTCATCTCTCAAGTAGTGAGTGGCCTCTGACCACACTTTCACAGGTAAGTTCCTGCACAAAAGTCAGTCTGAGGAAAATTCCTTTAGCTTGAAGCATTGTCAGGATAGCCTGCAGCAAACAGGCCCTCTTCAAACTTGAACACTTTTCAGAACAACAACTGACAGAATAACAATAAACTACATTTCAAACCAGCCTGATGAACAAAGTCAGAGCCCACCACTCAGAAACCACTCAGATTAAATTAAAATAACATAAGCAACACTTGACTCCAACTAAAAAAGTGAAATGTACATTTTATATTGACTTGTGAGAAGATTCAGTACAGACCTGTGATGCATCTGTTGTGTTTTTCCTGGCTATGCTACCTACAGCTGATTACATCTGCAAGAAAACCACTGATAAACAAGAGAAAGTAAACACTTGACATACAGCTATAGGGGTGGTGTCTAAACTTGCCTTTGAGACATGTGTTACAAACTTGTCCCAGCTCTTGTCAAATGCAAGCTGACCATGCATCCTTGTACAAACAAATGCATTTGTTTAAATGTTGTTTATATTGAGGCTTATCTGGATCATGCTTTGCATAAGCCTGCACCTGTTTTCTGGAGCCTGATCTAAATAAATCTGTACTGATTGTTTAAAACTACCTCCTGCTTGCCATAAAGGCTGCATTGAGCCATTTTCTCTACAAAAAGGTCTATATAATGACATCAAACTGTTATTTAATGGGACTAATACCTAAGCTCTGGGTAAGATTGGCTATAGTTTAGCTAAAAAATAAAACTGGGTTAATAAAATGATGTGTGAATGAATGAGACAAGGGCACAGCTGTTCATATGAAGCACAGGCAAAATCACCCTCTGCCTGCCCTCTGTAGCCCACTGCAGTGCTGCCCAGACCCTCCTCTGATTGGACCTGGGTGACATCATCAGACTAATACTCTGCTCCCATTGGCTGAGAATGATGTCATGCTTCAGGGGAAGGATACATGGCGCATGAGCCCCGCCTCTAGCTCCTTGTGACTGACCCAGCTCCTGTTTTCCTTGCTGTCACAGCATCGGTCTCACTTTGTTTACTGTTTACATAACCTTGCTGCTTTGCTTATTTAAGAGGCAGTATCCTTCCTCGAAGCAAAAACTTATTTGTTGAACTATAAATTCAAGCAGCTCATGTCTAGCTCCATTTTTTGTTTTGAGTAAAGGGAAGCAATGACATCTTGTTACATTACAATTCCACTGACCTGCTTTTTAAGCTGACATCATCATGTACCATTAATCAACTTAATCAGGATTTTAACCATGCTATCTGTCCTCGCTAGTTTTAGCCATTAGCTAATTATCTCCAGCCTGTTTAAAAATAGCTGACCTCATGCACTACTTTGAGGATAGACAAGCAAGCTTTAATCTGTCAGATATAAGGCCTTTGTACTCCCCACCGGCATGCACGCCTCTGTCAGGCACTTCACACAAAAATCTGCTCTCAGAAGGCCTGAATGGAAATTAACTGACCAGAATACTCATGAGACAGGCAAATACAGCTCTGCTGATGTGGACGCTCTGTTCTGAGCCAGTGACCCCGATGTGCTGCGGTGAGATAAGTGAGCCTATTTGCAAAGAGAAATCTGTCAGCTGAATGAATGAAGGAAGTGCAAGCTGAACTCAGGCACTTGTTTTCTCAGCTTTTTTCTAACCTGACTGTTTTTGGGATGAAGCCAGCACACTAACCTGCAGCTATCCCAGTCAGAGTCTTTGCTCAGAAGACTCCTAAGGGACCAGCGGGAGCGCCTGCTGGGAGAAGGACTACGAGACCAGGAGCGAGATGGTGGCAGGAGGAGGTCCTGAGAAGGGCTGTCCTGTCCTGGCTCGACCCCCTCCAACTGACCAGCTGCAGAAGATGAGGGCGAGGGGCTCCGACGGCGAATTTTGCCCTTCTCTGTAGTCTCCTCCATATCAACTGTTTTGCCCCATTGCCGTTTGGGAGAGCAGCCTTGCTCGTCTTCATTTCGATTTTTCTTGGTTCGGGTCCTGCTGCGGTGAAAACGGCCATGGCGGCTTGGGCGAGCCAGTCTAGGGCTGGGTGAGCGAGACCAGGACTCTGTGTCCGATGATGGCGGCAGGACAGTCAGCGTGGGGACAGGGACAGGCTGCGACAGAGTGATACCTTCAGGTCCCACTGGAGAAGACATAGTCATCATAAGAGCCTAACTTTCGCTTTCTTTTAGTCAAGGCGTGGACACCACAAAGGACATGTTGCATCTTTCAGAGCGCAGACTGACCAACATGTTCCTGTTATGGGTTTGACAATCTTTAGAAAAAAGATAAGCACACTGAGTCCTCCCTCCAGGCCACCCACTCATTCAACTCAGAGTTGCTTAAAAATACCAAGCAACACTGACTAGAGCATACGATGATTCAGTATTTTCCACATTTCCTTTTTACTTCAGATAATGTCCCCACACTGAAGAGTACGTTTCATCATACCTGATGAAACCACAGAGCAGCTCGGCTTCCATGTAAAAAATGATGCAGCGATGAGCAGCAACACAAAAAGAAGTCTTTCAAAATAGTTCACAGGCCTTTGCTTTCTTCATGTAATCCATTCCCAGTTATCCACTCAGCATATACGTAGGCGAACAGTGGATGAAATGCTCTCTCATCTGTTTTCTGTTTTTGAGCTCATGTGTCTCACCCCCTCCTCCTTGTCATGCACCTCTTGAACTGTCCGTCTTCAGCACTCTTCTGCTCTCCCTCTTTTTGCAGATTTCAAGCTTGCATTTGCATTACCAGTCCCATCTTTAGAGGGAAGAAGTCTCAGACAGAGACAGATCTGTGTCAGGAAGTAGCTACCTGAGGAGTAAAAACAGCAAAGACTTTTGCATTCAAAAGGCTGGCCCGCATCTAACTCCAGTTTTTCTAAAAATGTGTCACAGGATTATTAAGCTTCAAAGTAAAACAGAATATTGTTTGGAACTAGAACTATTTTTGTCCGCTTGCTGACACTGTGCCGGGAATATGAGGTATCATATGATAGTGGTAATGACTTGGTATCAGATACATTACTGGAAGGAGGTTGATCAATAGAAGGTATTTTTAGTGCAATATTTTGTTATTTGTCATTCCCATTTGCACAACACACTTTTTCTCCCTTCAGTTTACTCAGAGATAGACAAAAGTTAGTGTCTGATACAAAACTACTGTGTATTTCTGCAGGAAAAGAATCAGGAGCATTTCCTCCCTGTGGCTTGAAGCCACAAATCTCCACAAACTTGCAACCTAAATGCGAGAATCTTTGAGCATAGAGAGCAACGACCTCACAAAGCTATGACCAAACATCAGCAGCACCTTTTTGAGAATGCATGGTTCATACAGCCAGTAACAAGGCTAATAGCTGCTAGACACTACCAAGGCAATATTTACATGGAAACATGCAGCAGATGTGTCCTCCAACAGGGAAGGGTTGTGTGTGTGTCACTCCATTGTTTGCCTTCAAAGCAGGCACTTCCAAGGCAAGGGCCCAAGCACGTCTGACAGTGTTTGCTGTGATCTGTTTGAACAAGAACAATCTTGGCACAGACTTGTTTGTCCACAGTAATCCACTATAATCCCCGTGCAGCCTTCACTCCATGGTCCACACACGCCTGATCCTTCTTTTTCCCATTAAAAGCAGGACGTTTTAAAACTTTAGCAAACACTATAACACACCAAACAGTGGTAGTTTCATTTGCAAAAACGACTCAATGAAGCACATTTTCAGAGGCAGATGATCCCATACCAACTTGATCCAACAACTCCATCACTTTAATCTTAAGGTGCGTCACAGAAACATCGCCAACCCGTGATAATTGATGATTTTGTGAGCATGTGAACATCGTGGTACACACATTGTAATCGTGTGAGGTTTTATATAACAGATAAAAAATAATCAACAACTTTGCAGCCTGGGACTCGGAGGACAAAAGTTGTGACTCCTACCTCCCATTTGATGAGTTTCCTCCGTTTCTATTATCCTGCTCGGCCTCGAAAACAAGCCGAGCGACGGTGCGGGGGGTGATGTTAAAATCCACTTTTTCGCAGGAACACATCAACATACTTAGCTGCCTAACAGAGCATCTGCCGGCTAGTTAGCCTTTAGCCCCCGACCTGTGGAGGCCGACAGCTCACAAAAAAATGACTAGCAGCCTTTAATTTTGAGAACAGAAAGTACTACACCGACCTCTTCCATTTTCACTTCAAAGCATCCCCGTATAAAACAGACTTCAAACTAAATATAAAGCTAATAACAAATTTGGGCTTCGCCTCGTAGGCGTACTAACTTGTTTAAAAAGTAAAAGACAATACGGTTTATTGTCGAAAAGTGAAAAGAGACGAAGCCAGTCAGTTGGGCGCTAAACGAGGCACAGCGGGGGTGTTACGAGAGGTTTTATTGAGAAACTACACACCTCTTAGCGTGTATTTCTGATAATATATTCATTAAATGATACTATGTTCCTAGTAAATATCTCATTTTGCAACTAAATCAGAATATACGGAAAAGAATGAATAAAACAGCTAGCAGGACAGAGCAACCCCCCTCCACCAAACTTTATGGTACGGTCCGGTGGAATAACTGTTCAGAGCAACGATGGAAATTCCGGCTCTCGTAAAAGAGTCGTTTCTTTTGGCTCACTTAAAAGAAGCAGTTCTACACGGGTTAAGATAAGATAAGATCCCTTATGTGTTAATGTTTTGTAAAGTGTCTTTAGATAATGTTTGTTACGATTTTGCACTTTATAGATAAAGATAACCCAATTTCGTCCCACCCATGTTTTACATGGGTTGAGTGACAATAAAACTCCTTGAATCCTTGAATCCTTGAATGAAATGACTGATTGATTCTTTCTGCTCCCCAGTGGCTCATCAGATTTCTTTGAGTGTCTAACTCACTAATGTAAAATAACTAACTTTAACAAAATGTTTATCACTTATATGGCTTTAATTATATACTCAATAGTGAGGTGAGGAGGATGCCAATAAATTGTGAAGAACTAAAATAAAGCATTTTTAATCAATCTCTAATTATATATTATCTACAAAAGTTGAACTATACGCCATGGAATAACACAGACAAATTCATCATGTAAAACAATATATCAAAAGGTGAAAAAGTAAGGAAATAAACAGCATCTTGATTAGAGTTTTTGCATATAAAAGAGCAAGGTTGGTATTCGGAAAAACCAAATGCCTCAGCTTTAAAAGGTTGATCATGTTTTCATCTCTGCTATTATCTGCCCTGATTGTGGTGGAGATTCTCATTGAGGGGATGGCTGTTTTTATAACAAGTGGCCCCTGTGCTGTCACTGGTGTAAGACCTGCTGTCGCTCGTTTTTGCACCTTTTCAGCACATTCTCTATCTATAATGCAAGTTTATTATTGTACTACATCTGTAGACCCCCAACTCTCTGCTCCATGTAGACACACAGATGCCAGGTCATGAATCAACTGATTACATTCAGCTCAAACAAAAACTGAGAGGGGAGTAAATAAAGAATTGGCCCATTCAGGAATCGGTACCATTAGGTCACTGCAAAGAGTCGGCTCTAAGAGCTGAATCGTTCGCGACTGACACATTGTTAGTTCAGAGGATGTGGCGTTGGAAGTAGACGAGTGTTTACATCAGGCCACACAAGTCCAAAACAAACCAACCCTACAGAAAGGAACAACTATTCTGCATCCAGAATTACCGGAACCGAACCGTATTCATGCATTAACTGCGTCCAGTGATGAAGGAGGCTCATGTAGACGATTCTGGCCCATAAAGTTTTTTCTATCGCCAGTGACTCTTGCGTATCACAAAACAAAAGTCAACAACAAACCTATTCTCAGTCCAGCATGCACCAAAACGGTAAACCCACAGATTTAGCCTAATTTCAGAGATAAACTGAAGGGAGAAACTTTTACCCGAATGAATGGGTTGTGTGATTGCGACCTCTTGTGTCTAAACAGGCTTAGTTCAGTCATTGCAACATCACTAATTCTACCCTATTCTGCACTACTAAATTTATAAACTGAGTGCTTGCATTTTTGTAAAATAAACACATCAATATGAATTGTTAATTGAATTATTTGTAACTAGATAAGACTACATCGAATGTAAATGGTGCATAAAACTCACCCAGTGATTCTGGCAGCATCATTCCTTCAAACATGAATTATTTCAGGTGGGATCTTGTACACAGCTGGAGCAGTGCTAATGAAAGGACACCTTGTCTGTAACAGGAGGGAATTTAATGTTTATCAAGCAACACATTCGAACAGATTTATTAGTCCTCTAATGTAACATATAATACAAAGACTTTTATTATCATGACAGTGATCTGCAAGGACTGGGTGAAAGATATGACAAAATAAAAGTAAGATTTAAATACGCTAAACACTAAGAAATGCACAAAAACCTTCAACATGCAAAAATGGTAGATGATAAAGCTAGAGGTGCAAGCTAAATTTGGCTAGGACTCAACTTTCTGTCATTAGTGGAACCTTTGGAGTTGATTTCTACTTCAGATGAGGTCATTTGTACTTTAAACTCCTTATATGAACAATTTATTACTTAATCATCGTAAATGTCCAAAAGAGTTCAATGTAGACCAGAATCTAAGAATAACTTGATGAGAGACACGTTTCCTGAAGCAAGAGTTATGACTTAATAATAATAATTATGATAACAATACAATGACACACTTTTACAATGTACACTTGTCTTAACCCATTGGCAGATTTTGTACCCCTTACATGCACATCAGACATCATTTTTGTCTCCCAATATCTTGAAATGAAACATTTTTCTGGACTTATCAGATGAATGTGGCTCAATTTAAGTCTAGAAGTCTTTTTTTTTCTTTTTCAATAAAATAATGATATTACACTTGTTTGGAAATTCTGCTCTTGCTGTGTAATAAATTCAGCTGATGTAGGTTTAAAGGAATCCAACAGTTTTGTCCGCTGCTCAGGAACTAATCTTTCGGCTGTGTTAGATTAGTAATCCTTAGACCACACTTTGCATGTTGAAGTCTCATTTCCATATTGTTTTAAGCCCCTACAAGACTTTTAAAAATAGACATCATGACAAATATCCCCAGGCTACACACTTCAAATTGATTTTTAGAACATTTATCTTACGTGATATATGCTGAAAATCTGTGGAAATTAAATTGCCTTTACCTGATTGTCAGTTTTAATCTTCATGCAGCAGTTGACTCCTTTCAAAACGCTGGCAGAGCATCACAATGACTTGGCAATTTCAAATTCTCCATAGGTTTACCATCTTCTGTCTCCTCACTCTCCGTGTCTCCCTTCCTCCTATGATCAGCACTCCTCTGGCTCCTCTACTGAACAGAGATCTGAGCTCTGTGTTACACATGCAGCCCATGCAAAGACAGCACTCTAGGATACCAGGAGTTGTGTTGCTGAGCACCTCTGGCTGCTGAATCGCCGACTGGAAACTCGATCCGGGCTAAAAATAAAAAAACATCACCAGCATAACGAGAAAGGAGGTGTGTCACTCACTGTGTGTATGCTTGTGTGGGGTCACAGAGGGGCAGCCCACCACCCCATAATCACACATCCATGTACACACAGGTTTATCATATGTCAACATTTCCTTGAAGTTTCCCTCTCATGTGAGTGATGCTACAAGGTCTTCCTCTCCGCCTCTCGTGGTCACATGCGTGTCATTTTCAGGATTGCTCTGCAATTTTTGTTTTTTTTATCGCCATTATCATTCACAGGCCCTCACAAGGTTAAAAGAGGCAAGGACCCTTATCAAGAGCCGAGTGCTTCACTGTGTCATCTGGTTACATCACATGACAACATCCCTGACCTCTAGCGCACTCAAAATACACAAACACACAAACAAACACATGCACAAGGCTGTCTGGCAGAAAAACAACGTATGTCCTACCCCTGGACGCTGTTTGTCTTTTATTATACTAGGGCGAGCTATGTTTGATCTGAGTAGACATGAGACACAGTGTTTCCCTTTAAAGAAAAGAAAAAACATCTCATTACATTCATCACATCAACACGCAGGCTGCAGTGACCACGTGAATCTATCCGTCATGGTTGTCAGCATGCAGCATGAGGCCTTCAGTCAATGTCTGTTTTGTCAGCCTTGACTTTCTGGGCCTTGTTTTTCTGGCTGGCCAAACTGGCATTGACTGACTTTGATGGCATATATCAAAGCTGATTGGACGAGAAAGTACCACAGATAAAAGGATTAGTACATGAATATGATGGAAATGTGAGGAATCTGTTCTGCTGATACTCAAACTTAGTGAAAGTTGCTCCCATTGACAGAAAAATAAGGCATCCTGACTGCTGCTGGTGTTAGCATTTAACAAAAAAAGGTATTTAGAGCTTCTGCACTCAGTGGAGTCAGCTCACCACAGGATTGTGTAAATAAAGAAGCGTCTCAGAAATAAGCAGGGATGTGCAAACAGATTTTCTCACAAACGAAAGTTCAGCTCTATTTTGGCTTAACCCTGGGGTCCTGTCAGCAACCATGACCCCTGACCTCTGGAGAACAGGACATTCACTCACATGTAAAATAAAACATTTACAATGAGGCTTACTCTTTGAGCCTTGCATGTTTGTTCACTCTGGTGTGAGTGAAGCATTTGTTAAACAAAATAAGTTGGATGATTTTGCATCATAGACGTGCTGCCCTTATTTATACAGGAGCTAACATGAAATCTACTAAACAGAACATTTTGAATGAGATAAAGAAAAGGAAATTTATCATCTGAATGATTGAGAAATCCTTTAGGATGATTGAAACTTTCCCTGTTAGTTGGTCTATAAACCAGAAGAAACATGGCTGCTGTCTTGCTGTTGCTCTGGATCAAGTCTCATCAGCTCAAGTTTCCTGCACAGCTTTCTACACTCACAACGTCCGTCTCAACTTGATTCACACGCTCTAATTATAGCTGCCTCAAAGTCAGACGGGAACTGCAGGAGAGCGTACTGTGGAGGAACACAAAGACTGAAATATTTTACTTGTAAACATTTCTGGATTCCAACTCTTATGAAAAGCAAAGTTAGTGAGCAGATGAACGGACCAATCACTCTGGATTAAGGAGCAGACTAACTCGGCACCAGGAATCTAGAGACTACATATCTGTAATATAATCTTAAACCCTGAGGATTCTTCACTGAGGGTTTACGTCAAGAAAAGTTCTATTTCGAACAGCAGGTGGAAATGTTACACCACTTTTCTCTTCTAGTTGTTGTCTGTTTTTTTGGTAAGTATAATTCATTTCTTTTTAGAAACGTTGTGTCGCTAAAGCTTGGAACGGCACCGTTGAAAATGAGCCTTTAATGAGCCTCATTTCTTCCTTTTCAGAGACCACAGAGCTTTCTCTCTGTGCTTTATGAAAATAAATATGACAACATTAGAAAAGAGGTTGTTTTGATGCTGCAGTCAGTAGACTCACAATGAAACATCAAGTCAACTTTTACTTTTCATTTACTTTATTCTAGCAGGATTAGAGATACCGTATTGTTTGCATTTTTTGTTCTTTTCCTTTGAATTACTCTATTTCTGCTTTGATGCAATTCAAACAGACACTACATACAAGCAGCCACAATAAAATGCAATACAAATACAAATGTACAGTAACCCCACCCCCACTAGACTCAAAAAGAGAAAAGAAAAATGAGCAAAAACAAAATGAAAACAAAATTGTCCCAAAAGTACACAGGCTCTGCCTTTTTTCAGTGGTTTGTTTTGTATTACAATTCAGTGCCAATTTCATCTTAGAATATATATGAATGGATATGAATTAATGTCAATTTGAAAATAAATTGTTTTTTGGGGTATTTAATGAAACTGCTGCCAACAGAGGAGATAGATTACACCAGTAAGCAAGGAAAGACACAGGAAGATACATAAAAACACAAATGTGCAGAAAACTAATCTGATTTTTGAAAATACATTCAATGACTTGCAGATCAACGGGAAGGAATGCTTTATTCACAGTGCATTATGAAACACCAGTCATTGTAGTTTTGCTTACTCTACAATTTTACTATTCTAAAGTTTCATTTAGCAGACGCTTTTGTCCAAACTGACGTACAACACAAGCAAGAAGTTAGACATAAAAGGAAAAGCTGAGTGAGTGATACGAAGTGCTTCAAGCAAGTGTGAATGGCCACCAGTGTTATAAGGCGCCAGGTTTTTCTGTTTTTGCCTACCATTACATTGTGCTTCCTCAGGATCAGCACCAACTTGTTTAAAAGTAAGAAAAACCTGAAAACAATCTAGGTCTAATTAACACAGGATCACAGAGTCTGTGGGTAAATGATGTTGAATTATTTGTAAATTGTGGCCTTAGTTTGCAGAGCTAGCACCACCAGTCTTCAGTCCTCCGTGCAGATGTTTGTCTGTGTGTTATGCGCATCAATGTGGAAGTTGATGCTGTGTCTCCTGATGACATTTCAGAAACAAAGCATATACAGGTGAAACAAGAAGTGGGCCTAAAATTGAGCCCTGAGGGATACCACAGTGTATTTTATAGCGATTTGATAAAAACAGAGAGAGCAGGCTCAATTATTGTAGCAGAGTTGGAGATAATTAAAGTAATTTGGTATTTTCAACTGAAATAAATTTTCTAACCAGACAGGATGAAGTCAGAATGGTTCATTAAATGTTCTGCTCTGCTAAAGTGTCTTCATCTTTCCCTCTTCTCCTTCGCCCTCTCTCCTCTCGCTCAGTGTCGCGATGTGATGGCGGCTGTTCAGAGGTCGACTCGATGACTGAAGCAGTTGCAGGACAAGGGTTCCTGCTGGGCTGCATCTCCTGTAAGAGACGAGAGGAGGTTTCTGCCCGAGCCACAGTTGACTGGCACTTCAAACCACTGGGAGAGGAGGAGGAGGAGTTCAGGCATGTGAGTTCACCAAACTGAGAGGGGCTGTTGGATGTGGTTGATGTACACAAAGACAGGTAGATGAGGAAAAAAAGTACCATAAAGGTGAACAATCAACATGCTCTATCCAGGCAGTTTCCTGTCTTAATCCTCTGAATCTATGCAAAAGTGATTGAGCTCCATTATTCCAAAAGCTTCAGCCAGAGAAACAAAATGAACAAATATAGACAAATCAAAAGCTTCTCACAAAAGAAAAATCTTGTTTTTTATATCAACATTTTCTGCTACTCTTAAATGGAAGAAGATAATTATTCCCTGCTTCTTTTCTCTTCTCATCAGATATTCCACTACGACCACCCCAGCGCTGACATCCTCCATGAAGACTTCATCAACCGCCTGGAGTGGCATGGGTCAATGAACACTGATATTCAAATAGGAGCCATTTACATGCATAATGTCACCTTCAATGACACGGGGACATACCGCTGCACCATTCACCGCACGCTTTTCCTGACACAGTACAATGAACACGTCACCGTGGAGAAGGAGGTGGAGCTCATTGTGGTGACTGAAGGTAATGTGGTTGAAGAAGTAATTAACCTTCACCCAAGAAAAAAGCACTGGTATGTCATTAGAAAGTATCCTGTTACAAGTAGAGTTGACATACAGAAATACTATCGCAGTTGCTCAGCGGCAGAGTCGTCTGCTCGCTCCCAGCTCCTGCAGACACATGCCGAAGTGCCTTTGAGCAAGACACTGAGCCCCAAATTACTCTCACTGTTGGTCAGTGGTGTGTGGGTGGGTATGAATGTGTTTACAAAGCTAACAGATCCTTAATATACAGCTCTGGAAAAAACATTAAGAGACCACTGCAAATTTTCAGAAATCAGCATCTCTACATATATGACAGTCATTCCATTGCAGTGTCTGTTGAAGTCCAACACAAGCACACCTATTTCTACCTGTTTCTACCTAAGAAGGTACTGATGAGGTGATCATCTGAACCAAGTCTTATTATTTGAAGCCTGAAAACAGTGGGAATTTTTTATTTATTTTTTGTATTTTGACCATGTTTCATTTTCTGCATTTTCTCTAAGCTAAATGACAATATTTGGAATTTGGGAGTAATATTGTCAGTAGTTTTTACAAAAAAACAACAACAAAAAAATGTTCATCATATTCAAACAAATAGCAAAATCAGAGAAACTGAAAAATTTGCAGTGGTCTCCTAATTTTTTCCAGAGCTGTAAGTTTCTGCCAACAACGTGTGAATGAGATCAGAAATAGAAAATGTTTTGAGTGTCATGAAGGAGTAGAAAAGTGCTATGAATATTATATAAATATTCTCTTAATATCTTCTTGTGTTCAGTCATCACAGCCACTGAGATGGACTTAAAACAACTAAATCCCCATGTTTGTAAGAGTCTGTGCGCCAGAGCATAGTTGTATTCTTGGTGCATATCCGTTTTCTTTAATGCTGCATTGTTGGTTCCTGTTTCCCAGCCAATCGTGAGCTGACGTCTGTGATCTCAGAGATTATGATGTACGTGCTGATCGTGGTTCTGCAGCTCTGGCTCATCGTGGTGATGGTCTACTGTTACAAGAAGATTTCAGAGGAGCATGAAGCTCGGGAGGCCCGTAAAGCTCTGAAGGCTCAGGCAGGGTGAGCCATTGATCTTTTTATGCAACGTCCGCCAGGTGTGATTAATTTTAGAATGACATTTCAGCATTCAAACAGCACACCGGGGTCAGATATTACCATTCATTAAACATAACTAAAATTATTCTTACATCTGTTTTTTTTTTTTTTTTTAAATCAGGGTTTTTGTACATATAATTTTTAGAAACGTGGGTGTTTTCAGGTATTTATTTCTACTTCCCTTCTGCTGTGTCTCACATCTGAACATTTTACCTTTCTCTTTTTATGTCCCCAGACTGTTAGAATCAAAAGACAACTGTGATGGAGTGCAGCTGGAGTAAATTGACGGGTGAGTGAGTGATGTGGAATTATGTGATATCATCACCCTTGAAAAAAAAAACCAAAACATGTTTATTACCCTGACTGCACTTTTTTTCCCATTTTGCTTCAAGGTATTCATCTCTACAAGAGTAAAGCTTCATCTTTGCTCAGAGACACTGCAACCCAACAGACATTTTTTGTGAAGGAGTCATTGATGCTCAGTCTTATAAGTGATGTTTTCTTACATACAAGATGTAGGCAGGGCTGATCGCAAGATGAAAAAAAACACTGGTGTGGAAGTTTGTGGATGTGAAGGTAGAGCTTTCCATCAACAGAACTCCCAAATTTATTACTGATAATTTTATTTCATGTAAGAATAGTTAGTGCCAAAGCTGTAGGTTGAATATAAAAACAGAAAAAAAAGACGTGAAGACAAATCATTACATTTAAAGGTTTTGTTTTTTTTACTTTTGTTATTCCTTGACAGCGTTAAAACTTCCTTTGATAACGTGACAGCATGTGGAGAAAATAAAAGCAGAGTTTTTATAGGTGTCAGAATGTGCGTAACTCAAAGAGAGGCTATTTGTGTGAGTCATTTTTACACTACAAACCCTCTCTCTAGTGCTCTGTTTCTTTACCTGATATACATGTATATATGACTTGTTTTTCATGTTTACACAGCAAAAAAGTGGATTACTAAAACATTTCTGACAATTTACTGCAGCAAGAATACCTAGTCCATGTCAGATAAGAATGATCACCTTTTTGAACTTGAGGGGCTCTGTGGAAAAGTGGAGCATAAATATCTTTCCATTAAATAATTCATTGTAAATGTTTCTTTGAGATAATGAAATTGTTTAGAAGACCTATTTAATATCTCTTTGTCTAGCAACACACATACACACACTCATGCACATGTAAGACAGTGAGTTAAAGGACATTTGGAGGTGGTTGTGTTGTAACCTAATCTCACCTGAGCTCTGCAGCAGTCCATCTGAAGTAGCAGCAGCCTGAAAGCAGCTTTGTTCTCCTGCTCTGTCCTGGAAATTACTCCTGATGTGGATTGTGAATATGAGGGATTCTTGTGATTCGATGCACTTAACAACCAATCACATGCTATCTTCTTAAGCTAAGCTTGAACACCAGCTTTAAAACAAAATAAAATGTTAACTGTGTCTGGACTTCTTGGTCATTTTTAGGCCCTGAAGCTAATTCTGCACCACCAGGACTGAACACTATTCTAGCTCCTTTAACAGCTCCCCCCATGGACAAAGCAATACATCCTATCACAGAACTGATCTGATCCTGTGCATGTATGAGTCATGAGTTTCCTCTGCAGAATTGTGCTCTTGTTTTTCTTTTACGTGTATCCCTCCTCATTATCTTTTTGTCCCCTAAACGAATGCACCCATCTCTCTTGCCTGGTTGCACTGGACAAACTGCAGTACTGACTCTATAATATGTTTTGACCTTGCCCTGAGACCTCCTCATTTCATTAAACGTGTTGACAAGTCAAACATGCCGAGTATCTCCTCTGCCTGAAAAGCATCAGCATGGAGGAGGGATCACTATGACCAGGGGAGAAAGGGATGTATGTTTCTGTTTGAGTTGAAGTCTAGGAGCAGCTGCTGCATGGCTCAAAGTGAATGATGTGTTCGGATGTCTGAAGGGGCACCAACTGAGTCCAGATCCCTCAAAGGTAGGTTTATCTTCGTCTCAGCTGGCATAGACTGACAAGGTAGATTTGTGGGACTCAGTTTGTACATCATTTTACTCTTGACATCAAAGTCTGTCCAAGAGAGTGTAAAGAACTCCAGTATTTAAGCTTGACAGGCTGTTAAAGGTTGTTAAACGTTGCTCTAATCCAACACAACATCCAACATCCAACATCACCTGCAGATTAAGAATTTGTATTTTTTAATAATTACTTAAGCAAAACAACTTGCATTAAAATACAACAAATCCTGATAGTGTAATGTTTCTCTGATGACATATTCATTTGGAGAATGTCTCTGATTTTTACATTTGTTTGGATCAGTCAGTTATTGCTATTCTTTTTTCTAATTTGTGTTGTACAGTGAGAATGAATGTGAATGTATTTGTTGTAAATTGATATATATTGTAATACCAAATGAAGACCGCAAACCCTAGAGAGGGGGTCCGAAATAAAAAAAACAGCTTCACTCCTGCTCTCACATGCCCTTTGGAAAATAACATACTTGCTACTCCTAAATCATATTTTCATTTTATTTGTGCACTTTTGAATACCATAACAAAGTGGGAAAACAAAAAGACTACAGGTTTCTTCACACACATTACTCATTCTCTTATAAATGTGTCCAAACACACCTGATTGTGCATATTAGTAGTTGCCAGGTTGACTCAGACGCAGTTTGAAGATTCATGGGATATTAGGATTATCTGACCTTTACCAAACAGATCCTCCACATCCCTTACTACAAATATTTTTTCTTTACCTGAACTTATTATTTTAAACCACTTACATCACAATAAATCTGTTCACAAAAACCAAACCAAGGAAGATTAATTCAGTGCTTTCTAAATAGGTGGCAACTGACCGCAAGCTTGTTAACACTGAGGAAAACACTTAAGTTTAGCAGAATCAGACTCCTACCTCTAAGTCATGGTTTAACTCCTCATTGGAATAGCATTTATATGAATGACAGAGAGAGCAGGTTGTAATATTTTTTAAGTTTGCAAGATTTAGAGTAACACAATAAAGTCATGTAACTTGACTCTGAAGTAAAATTTGTCTGCCCCTTTAAGAGTTGTTGGTTTATGTGCAACTCTGAGTCAACTTTCCTTGTTTACCTGAAGACCCTTAGTGATGTCAGTCGGACACCTAGTTATGTGATACTGAAGTAACTTACACAAGACATCACCATGTCTCCTCCCCTCTGCTTAGTTGCAGTTCCCGGATCTTCCAGCAGAGGTCAATGATGTCACACATTAACACCACTGAGCTGCAGTCACTCCTGCTCTCCTTCCTGCAGCACTGCCTCAACAGCACAAGCGTGTTGTCTCCACCCGTACCTCTGAACTACACTATCCAGCAGACTTTGCACCAAGCAGGAGGTTCCAGGGTCCACGCTCAGTCTCAGGGCATGATGTACATCTTTCTGGTGGTTGGCATGTTCAGCTTCTTCACATTCGGCATCATGCTCAGCTACATCCGCTCCAAGAAGCTGGAGAGCTCTCAGGACCCGTATCACCAGTACATCGCCTACGACTGGACCAAGGTGCTGACTCCCACCAGGGTCATTGCTGAGGCTCTGCACAGGGAGGCAACAAGCAGCAAGGAGCCTGTTGTCATCTGCAACCCTGCAACACTGGAGCAGCTTCCGGACTAGAATACGACCAGAATGAAAATATAAAACCCCAAAACATGGGAATTTGAGTTTCCTTAACTTTTAATATCACATGGCAACCAAAAAGTTACAGTGTTCATTTCAAATGTTCAGATCAGTTATTTCACAGAAACATCCTGAATCATTACTACATATACTGCATCATGATTGAATATTCATACAAGTGCACTGAGTCAAGAAACCACAACTCTTTCAAGAGATGACATTAACAGTATCCACTGAGTTGAATAAGTGTTTCTACAGAGGTTAGCTTTGGACAAACAACCAGGTCCAAACCATAACTGCTTGAAGTTACAACTTTAAAAAATAAAATAAAAATGTTTTATTGAAACTAGTTTTTTGTTGTTTTTGTAAATCAAAAACTTTCTAGGTGATCTGGGGTAGATTAAAACCTTTGAATGTTTTCATTTTTCTTTTGAATGATCGGCCTCACAGTACAGCTAAAACCCCCGCAAAAACAAAACACTTTTTCCAAGCAAAGATCCCACCTACAAGGTTCAGCTCGAATCAAAGTTCAGGTTTCAGTTTCACAAAGAAAAATTGATCCATTTGCAAAATCAAGTAATGACATCTTAAATTCTTTCTTGCTGAAAAATTCTTTTGATTGAAGTGTTTTGGACTTTGCTTGTAAATATATAATGTTGAAAATCTGTCAGGGGGAGGAATTTTTAAGTCACAAAGTTCTCACAACATTTTTCTGTTCAGATCTTTAGTTCTGGGATCTGAGCAGATTCTTCATCCAGGACATGAGACCCTGTTTGCCACTTTTAGACCTTGTTGCAGCATTGGCTTTTTTCTTCTCCTCCTTCCTCCTCTCCCTCTCCTTCTCTCTCTCCCTCTGCAGATCCAGTCTGTGTTGTTGAGCTCCGTTTACAGCTCGCTCAATTTCTCGTGTCAAACTAAAGTGCACCATCTGCATTTTAAGCATTGGTACAACAAGGTTGTAATTGTCCACCATCTTGTTTAGTTTTACCAACTCCTCCTCTACAGATGCACACACTTGCTCCCATTGGCTGTGCTCTTTAGGGGTCATGGGATCAGCGAGCTTGGCCCTCCCTTCCAATAACTTTTTTCGGATGTGAGCAGCTTTCTCCCGGATATCACGATGTGTGACAACCCATGGTGGCTGGTAGCCATTGTCTATGAGGATGCGGTTGAGGTTATGGGTCATAGGATCAGCGTATGGGTTGTGCTCAAACTTGCTGAGGGGCTTCCCAGCTCCACTTAGGTTCCTGAAGTCTCCCCGAGCCATGGACTCCTGGATCAGATCTTCCACCAATCTCTCTACAGCCTGAGTGATCTTGATCTTTCGGCTGCGCTGACGCATATCTCGCTCCACCAGTGCCCCCTCTGCAGCAGCTGCCCTCTCGTGCTCCCTCTGCCGATAGTTCAAAACCTGCTCAGATGCACGGTCCACACGAACCTGCCGGTAATGACGCTCTCGCTGGCTGGGCGTTCCTGTCCCAACACCCTCGTAGCTGAGGTAGTGTCTGTGCTGAAGTGCTGTACCTCTGGACTTATCCTCGTCCTCCACTTCTTTTCCTCCGTCAGGTTGCTTGATCTTGCTCTGATGAGCCAGCACAGCTCTGTAGGCCTCCTCCACCTGAGCAAACAGCCCGGCGTCTGCAGTTGGGGCACCAGAGTCTGGGTGGTAGAGCTTAGCAAGGCGCAGATATGCCTCCTTCACCTGCAGGGGACTGCTGTGTCCCTCGTCAGAGAGTTGCAGAAGCCTGTAACTCTCTTGCAAGCTGCGGCTAATCTGAGTCCCCGAACTGAGCCTCCTGAGCACAAGAGACTGTCGAGACAAGGTGAGCAGGAAACAGCCATGGTAGAAACTGCTACCAGCAACAAAGAGGTGTGATGTGCAGCTCATGGCTCATCAACTCCTGTAGATTTGAAACACAAACTGTCAGTAAGAAATTCAATTGCAATCTTAAAATGGAGGTATTTCAGTCGGTCAGGTGATAGAAAAGAAAGTCATTTTGTCAAGATGTAAACATACACAGCAGACTTTCAGAGGTGTAAACAACTGTTGGTTAAAACTTCAGTCTTGTTGAAGTCATGAAAGTGTCAGGTTATGTTGAACAGGTACAAGTTTTCTCTGCATTCTACTTTTTCTAATGACTCCTGTCTTTTTATGTTTATTAACTTAGATAACTTGAGTTTGTTTTTTTTTTGTTGTTGTTGTTTGTGTGAATCATATTTCCCTAAAATGAAATTGCTGTATTACCCTACATATCCAGTGGTACTTTCAGATCTGGTTGCAACTAGAAATGGGCGCCTTGATCCAAATCATCAATATACTGATACCAACATTGGTATCAGCATGGATCAATACTAGCTTGATGAGCTTGACGATTGAAAGTATATTGGTGATTTCCAAAATATTATGTTGTAATAATTACCAGTATGTGCAAGCTGATCAACCTCAATGCTATAATTGTTTAAATCAATGATCATTCAAATTTACTGTTTAACAACAAAACAGAAACAAAATAAGTACATGATTAGTTTTTGGTTGAATTAATCGGTTATTCACTTTCATTTGAGAAACGAAACATTGGTTTTATTAGTTGTGGGTTATTCTGGATTAACTTTGCCACACTTCTTTATAGATTCAAAGTGTTCAAATCGATATCAATGATATTTTGCAGTATCACAAACCATTAATCACAACCTCAATCAGACACCCACTTTTTTATTAACTCCACACAGGAAAAAGTGAATTCAGAATATCGACAATTGGCATTGTTTATTTTTCTGCAAAACGTAAATGCAAACCGGGTTAATTGCTACTAGTGTTTCAGTGTAAAGTGCGACCTTGTTGGACGATGACTCACAGCCGTTAACCACTAACGCATTATATTAGGGTCACCAGTTACCACGGTCACTGTTATCTCCAAAACACCGGTTAGTCTGTAACGGCAGTGATTCTGCCAGAACTCGGTAGAAATTGACACAACTTTGTAGTATCATTGTTGACAACCCACCACCAGACCTTTATATGCAACACACACCTATAATTTGGTGTATATATCCCGCTAACTCGTTCCGTTCCCAAAATGCGTGCAAATCTTTATGATGACGTAGCTTGTGTATATAATAGTCTGAGAGCTGACCCCCTGCGAGCTGAATGCTACATCTGAATACGTTAAAATAGATTATAATTTAAAACACTCAACAGTCAAAAGTTACAGTAAAAGTGAATGACAGTAGAGCACATGCCAGTTAAACACACATTGATTAATGCCCGTAAACAATACTTGACCTACAGGTAAACATGAGCAGGCTGTATCCTCCCTCTTCGTCGTCTTCTTCCTGCTCTTAGTTCAGTCTGCAGGCGTTGAGTGATGGTGCCCTCTGCCGACCACGTGACAACACTGTCCCACAAAAAAGAGGACTGTAGCTTGTCTTCTATGAAGTACCAACAAGCAATATTTGAGTAAAAGTACAAGTGTCTTACCAGAAAATGACTGTGGTAGAAGAAAAACTACCTTTTTGAACACTAGAGTATTTCCTTACAGTAAATGCTAGATGTTGAAATGCTGAGCATGAGTAAGAGTCTTAAAGTACCTGATATTTAGTGTACTTCAATGGTTTTGTTATTTTGCCCTTGTGTTGTTTGCTTTAGCTTGTGTAACACCCACTTTCATCCTACTTAAATTGTTTTATTGGAGCGTGGGCTGGTTCACTTGACAGCACCACGGTTCTTAGAATCTGGAGCAGAACTGGTTCAACAACCAGAACTTTGAACTGTGGAAACTGTTGAACTCTGTGCAGAACATTGCAAACTTTAACCCTAACCCTAGCACAGATTTTTTTTTTTTTTTTTTTTTCATGGACAGGGGACGTCCACCAATGTTTTGGTAGCCTTCGTATGAAAGCCCTTTTCCATAATTGAATAAATCATAAATCATCATCATCAATCATCCTAAATCATTTTTTAAAACTATCACTAAAACAAATAACCATGCTTCTGTTATTTCTTATCCAACAGAAACAGGCTTTTGTACTGTTGCCTCACAACTGACACACAAAACAAAAAAAACAGTGCAAGAACAGTGTAATAACATAAAAAAAATATTGGTTTATTGCCTCAGTAAACAACATGCCATCGAGGGTCCATTTCAAAAGACAAATCAAAAATAACCACCTATCTATATTTTTTTAACAACACAATTGCACTTCTCCTGTGTAATGTTATCAGGTCGTCTGAGTTTCTTGAAAGCAGAAAATTACAAATGAACATCAACAACCTGTTGCAACCAACAGGTGCACAGAGCCACTGGTGTGATCTGATGAATTCAACGGTACTGAGGTTGATGTGGCATATAAATATGTTATTTAGCACAATTTAACAACAAATCCATATTTTAAAAGTGTTCAGACAACTTCAGAATCACTGTCTAGATTTGTTCAATAGATTATATGTTCTTCAAAACATGATTACACTGCTTTCAAGTTTCATTTTTTTCATAAGACATTAAAAACATCATAAAATATACATAAAAACATACCTATGGGTCATTTTTTAACATAACCTGCAAGATAAAAAATAAAACCCAGAAAGGAGAGCTAGATCATGAGTCTAAATTGTCTCCTCATACAGCTCAGGTTTAAGAGGTGGAGCTGGCAGCGTAGCACTTTCCATTTTAGTTGACAGGATAACAACAGCTTCACTGTTTAGGCTTTTCTGCAAGAACCCTTCCATATTTGTGTGATGTTAGCTCATGAAAAATGCCTGATTTATGAACCGTTGAGTCCATCCTCTTCAGTGCTGGTTCAGTTTTTATTTCTGCCTCCACTCACACAAGGTTTCTAAAGCGAGGTGTGATTTGCTTGTCTGTGGTGTATTTTAATCTGAAGTCCAGGGAAACCCTCAGACTCAGTTTACCTGTGGACCATCAGCTGATAACTGACAACTTCTCCACCAGATCATTCTTATTCATTTCCCTGAGAACCCTTCTGGTTAACTCCATACACTCTGTCCTGTAGGTGCTTAACATGAGATCCACCAGCTCCAGCATGTCTTTGTTCTCCAGTTCACTCTTGGAGATGACCTGGAGGTTGTTCAGGATGCCCCTGTCCTGCAGATACCACTTGAACTCTTTGAACTCTTCCTGTTCCAAGTCCTTCAGAGTTTTTAAAAGCCTCTGTCGGTCTGTGGTGTTGATTGTTAGTCCCTAATGGGTTCAAAGAAAAAGAAAAAGAAACAAAAACAAACAAGACATTGGATTTATCTGTAATGATTGAAGATGTTTTGCCTTTGTCTGAAATGCCTCACAGTAAACAACCTCTAATATTCCAGAACATAACACTTGAAATCACCACTGTGATTTGTTTCACAATTACAATTACTGGACGTCAGACCTGCTTCCTGTTGGTTAAACTTTGTGTTGTGCGGTCACACTGGTGACATAACTCACTTTTTGCATCTGTGCACTCAGTTGATCATCCACAGAGGATTTGTCTGAAGAAAAATGGAACAAAACATGTTGCATGAGTGACTGCCTGAAAATGAAATAACTGCCCAGCAAGCTCTATGAACAAATTTTGTAAAAGATGATGTACAGTGCGTAGGTGTAAGCACAAAATAGAATCTTACTAGGACCTGATGGAGTTCTTTTGAACATGACCACACACTTTTTCATCATCAAACTTAACACTTCTTTACACAGTAAAGTCAAAACTTAAACGTGTGTCCCTGGGCATTCTTGAAAAATTGAGACTTTTTCTTAAGACTTAATAGAAATAATCGGAGGTGAGATCACAAACTCAAAATGAACAGGACATCTTTCTGCAGAAAAACAAGAGAGCTGGTTGTTAACGTGTGATAATATAATATGACTGAATGATTTAAGCTACCACATGAGTTTACTTCTTGACATTAAAACATATGTACATCCTTTGACTTTTTTAAATGTCCTAGACTCTACTCTTGGTTTAAAGATACAAGTCACTGGAAATGTAGAAATTAAAAAGTGTGTGAAAAGTGTAAAATCTCAACTTGTGCAGCATCTTACCTCCTGAGGCTTGGTTTTGATAGTCATCTGAAATAAAAAGGAGAACAAATCATATGATGGGGATCTGTTTTTCAGTTCATCTGTTGCCTGTAATATTGTAATTTATAATGTTCAATTACCACCAACCTTTTCTGATTTCACAGGTCCACACTGGCACAGACTGAACCTCCTTCTTACTTGTATAAAAGAGTGAAAGTTTGAGGTTTGTCTCTGGTTTCTCTATAAACACTTCGTAGAAATTTGGGTCTTGGTTATCATACCTCAGGGTAATTTTCTGTGTAAAAACATGAGAAGTCAGACAAAGTTAAATAAAGCAATCTGTTTCTGGGACTCCATGACATTTGAACACTAAAACTGCTCTGGACCTGTGTGAAAGACTGCTTTCAAAGCATACAAAGATGCAGGATGAAAAACTGTACCTGTGGGTTGATCTTTGCTGCCTTTACATCTGCTGTGAGGCTGAAACCTTTCTGCATTTGTAGGTACTTGTCGGGCCGCGGCTTCTCGATTGTTTGAAATCCTTTGGAACGTTCCTTCTTGTCCACAGTCTGTGAAAAAACAACAGCATAATGATGTAACAGCTGGATTACCAGGAGGTCACATCTTGAAAGCCAAAAGTAAAAAATATAAATCATCACTTGGGGTGACCCCTGAAAAAGCAGATATTTTTGTGTTATGAGATTCTCAAAACTTTACTCTATATTGTTTTCATTACTGACCCTAACAAACCAATGTAGGTTTTGGTGACATTTTGAATCTGGTGACATGTATTTCAGACAGAAAGACGTTTAGTAACCTGTTGTAGAGCAGGATCACACGGGATCAGATACACATGCAGTTTGAGGAAGGGTGTGTTGGGTTTGTAGTAAACCAACACACAACAACCTATTTTCACTGGAAAACCAACTTTCATCAGAACCCCTCTTGGTGAGAAAACTGGTTCAGATAACTTGACATGGGTTGGTGTGACCTCAGACACATTTTCCACAACATCTCCACAGTCATCAATGTGAAGTGCTGCAAAGTTGTCAGATATCTTGGGGTCGTCTTCTACACACAACAAAAGCACAGAAACATTATGAGGAAAAAAAGTTAATTCGTTTCTGAAGTACTGTCAGTATGTTGGTACATTTCATGTTGTTTTAAGTATTTGTACCCACCTGTGCAGATCCAGTGTGGCAGGTACACTTCATTCAACCTTCCAGTCATGACTTTGATGTCCATCAGAGGACCTGCAGGCATGTACTTCATGTTTTCCATCCTCTCCATGTGTCCTCCCCAAGAGCAAAAGTGGTACTGAAGGCTGACCTCCTCCTTACAGACCCAGCGTAAACCAGAGACACTACACTCAAAGTTTCCTGTGTCACACTGTAGGCTACGACATGGGAAAGACCAGCAGTGTGTTTGTGTACAGGCACAAGAACTGTGTGATACTGTGTTATAGACACGGCTGAATAAATCCTCATATTGATTGTTTCAGCCACAAGTTTATGTAAAATATGATGTTATTTTTTACCTGTAAGTTGGAGACTCATCTCCACCAGAGCTGTTCACTCCTGGTTCCAGTTTGGTCCAGAGACTGGAGCCCGGCTGAAAGACAAGACAGTTGTACAGGCTATCCTGACGTCGATCCATTACTTTTCATAAAATGAGAGGAGAAAAATCCAAAAATGCTACCATTTCCTTTCTCTCAAAATTAGGGGATGTTTTTCTCATCAATTCAAACTCAGAGCATGATATGTATTTTATTTTGTAGTTCTAATCTTTGATTTTAAAAATATTGTTTGCCTTAAAATTGAAAGACTCAATTCAAGCCAAGTTTTTTATGTTGTAGGACAGCACAAGCACAGTTATGGCACAACACATTCTTTTGAAATCACTGTGGAAAAACATAATTTCTACTTTTGAAATAGTATCAACTTGGTGATCACACACTAACAAACCTTGTCTCTGTTTTTTTCAGAATATTAATGGTTACAGATAAATTCATGTTTAATCTGGGATGTGTGAACTGTGTATGATGTTATGTTACTTACTTTTTCAAGTCTTTTTGGCTGGGGCTCTTCTAAGAGGAGACAGGAGACAAGAAAAAGAAAATCACTCATAAAAAGAATGATTAATTTAAAAAAGCAATAAAAGGGTTAAACATCAAAGGGGTGAATACTTTTTACACACACCGTATTTGAACATGAAAACATTGATGAAGGTTGACAATATGAGCTTTATTTCCACTGTATATCAACAACATCAGTCTTCATGAAACTTAATGGTGACAACAGACCTGAGTAAGTATTTCTGCCTCCTCTCTTTTACCTGTCATCGAAACTTTTCAAACTGCTGCATTAGGATAATTTTGTACAGGGAACAATGAGGATACAAGAAAAATAATGTGTAAAATGAATTATTTTACATTACTCATTTTCTGAAGACTTTCCCCAAAAGAGAAACAACAGGAGAAAAATTGAAGATATAGTAATTTTTGATTGATGAGACAAGCATGTGATTGCATCATGAGGAAGTGTTTGTTGTGTTTCTCTGACCTTTTAGTCCTGAGCTGATCCCTGTCAGTCTCTCAACCAGATCAGATCTGTTCATGTCCATTAAAACCTCTTTGGTCACTTCAACAGGCTGCTGGTTCTCCGTCAACAGATCCACCAAGTTCTGCAGCTGATGTTCAGGACCTGGTTCGATCCTGTAGATTTGTGGGAGACTCCTCTGGAAGTATATAAACTTTAGCAAGAACTTGAATCTCTCAAGCTCCTTCAAACTCAAACCACACAGTGTTTGAAAAAGAAAAGGTCGAACATCTTCCTTCACTGTCTGAAAAAGACAAAGAACACAGAAAGGAAAGATGTTAATTCTCATCTAAGGTGATTAAAGAGGAACATCTCTGTGAGTTATGTCAGAGACATTTGTTAGCAGAATGATTTCTGTAACTATAAATGGGTAAAATTGTGGTATAGAATTTGGTTTTGAATGCCACAATGGTCAATATTTATCTGTTGTGTTACACCAATTTAGAGATGGCCCACTATAGACCTTATCTTGTAGCCAACTTTTATTGATGTTGGAAAACAACCACTATCTTTACATGGAAAAAAACAAAACTTCTGAATGATTAAGATTGAATACCAATACCCTTTGTTGTAAAGCACCGAGGGAGGCTTTGGAAGATATCAGTGCAGATTAAAATATTTGGGTCAATAGCCCAGATGTGGCAAATGGAACAAATTCAAAAGCAACTGCAGAAAAAAACAAAGTTTTCTGAAATAAAAAAATAACCAACTGTCCCTCCGTTACTTGCTCAAACATTGAAACTTGTATCAGCTCGGACATTTTTTACATGTATTACTCACTGATCAAACCCATCAGGTAAGAAATGACTCCCTCTGGCACATAACCGCAACCCCCTGTTCCCGGGTAAAAACAGTAACCTGGCATCTCTAAAACATTTCACCATTCTTCTAATTCCTTTGTGGATAAAATAAATGCATCAGAGCTCAACATTAAAAACTGTTCCCATTTGTTTAGCTAATTTGCATATTTACATAAAAGGCAGGGTTTTTCAGGTAGCATCCAGAAAAATTAAACTGATGTCATGAGATACTTAACTCACCTTCTCTAACAGTGTAGGTTTATGTTTGTCCACAGAGTGTTTCTCTGGAGAGAAAATATAGGGACATCAGTTTACTTTAATACACCTCTATTAGACTAAAAAGTGATATGTTTCATTTTCACTGGGCAAGAAATTTCCCCAACACCTACAAATGAAGATAATACTATAAAAACTATCAATAATTCTCAAATTAGCAATTTTCCACAGTAACAATTAGCATTTTGGTTTTGATCATTTAAGATGTCACATGTATTTTTTTCCCTTGTCATTCATTAAATTTATTGTTGGATTTTAATCACATCAAAAAGAAATAAGTCATAATTCAGTGTGATGTTTTTGGGGGTTTTTTTGCTCTTTGTTTTACCTTTGAGTGTTGAGCTGCTCTCTAACAGCATCTGTGTCAGATCAGTCCTGTTCATCTTTTCTAAAACTTCTCTGGTCAGCTCCACAGATTGTTGTCCATATGTCCCCATCATCTGATTCACTATTTCTACTCTTCCTCTCCACACAGGTGAGACGGTTCTGAGACCTTTCTTTGATCCAGTCTGCTCCAGTAGCACCAGGAATTCACAGAGCTCCCTCTCACTCAAACAACGCAGAGTTTCTAAAAGCAGCTGCTGAACAGCTGCCATTGTTGCTACCTGGAATAACCAAAACATTTAATTTAGGTAAAAAACATTCCTTTATATTTCCCCAATAGAAGGGCAGAGCTGGGTGTGGAGGATGGATCAACTTTGCAGAATTGTCTTACTTTACTCACTTTCTGGATCAGTGCAGAGCCTTGTTCATCTGAGTTTTTCTCTGAGGAGAAAAGAAGTTTACAAAAGCCTTTGAGAGATAAATTAACAAGCTGACAACACTCACTGGCTAAAGTGACCAATAGAACATAGAGACTGATGACATTCATTCAGGAAGATATATAGTTTGATATTTGAGTTTCTTTGGTCTTACTTTTGAGTGTTGAGCTGGTTACTGATAACCTCTGCACCAGATCAGTCCTCTTCATTTTCTTTAAAATCTCTCTGCTGATCTCCACCGAGTGTCGGCTGCAGGTCATGATTATTGAAAACACAGTTTCCTGATGGTCTCTTTCCCCCAGCTTAAACCAAGGATTACCATAATTATATTCCATGCCATAAGTATCTATCAGGTGTGTTTTGAATCTCTTAAGTTCCTCTTCACTCAAATTATCCAGAGTTTCCATGAGCAGCTCTGTGTCAGACGTCGCTGTTTCAACCTGGTGAATGAGAGGGACATGATCAACATGCAGAAGTGAAGAGTCTCATCTGAAATAAAGAGCGATCTTTCTGTTCACTTATTATTGGAGACTGTGTTTAAACAAGTGAATGAGTGTTTTTAGACATTACAATCAAAGCAATCACAATTCAGTAGACTCATTCAAGAACTTACACATTTATTGTAATTTTAAAACAACTTGTTTGTGGGTACAGTCTTCAATAACAGCATGTATTCCACTTTTTAAAAAATACTCAGAGCCTTTATGTTATTACTTTTCTGTGTTTTATTTGACAATATGGAGGGTTTTTTGTTACCATGAGGATATTAAAAGTGCATTATTTACACTCACTCTC
Source organism: Thalassoma bifasciatum (assembly GCA_008086565.1). Classification (NCBI taxonomy): domain Eukaryota; kingdom Metazoa; phylum Chordata; class Actinopteri; order Labriformes; family Labridae; genus Thalassoma; species Thalassoma bifasciatum. Next base: position 120,563 of record RPOG01001552.1, read on the forward strand.
TGCTGCCAGTCCAACCGACTTCTCTCTGAAGAAAAAACAGAAACGGGTTCCCAATGTAATAAACCATCGCATGTTAAGCAAAACATTATAGTGCTATCGGAAGTAAATTATTGTGCCATCTTAAGTTGAAACACATCTAAATACCAAGTTCTTCAAGCCTTGATTCAATAGAAAGAAAATAAATCAAATCATTCAGCTCTTACTATTGTTCATGTATCAGTAAAAGTTTTTCACTGGCAGGAATTGTATCATGTTTTTTTGTCATAAACTTAGTTCAGTCAACAATTTTTTTTATTATCCTGGATTATTGAAATAATTAACAGCTTCTCACAAGAAATTCATTTTTAATTGTGAAAAATGTGTTCCATAAATTTAGATTACTGAAAGATATGTGTGATTGTGTAATGAAGAAGTCTTTGTTTTCTTTCTCTGACCTTTTAGTCCTGAGCTGATTCCTGTCAGTCTCTCAACCAGATCAGATCTGTTCATGTCCATTAAAACCTCTTTGGTCACCTCTACAGGCTGCTGGTTCTTCAACATGAGATACACCAGATTCTCCAGCTGATGTGAAGGACCTGGTTTGACCCAGCTGATTTTTGGAAGATTCCTCTGGAAGTATGTAAACTGTAGCAAGAACTTGAATTTTTCAAGCTCCTTAAAACTCAAACCCCACAGTGTTTGAAAAAGAAAAGGTTGAACATCCTCCTTCACTGCCTGAAAAACAAAGAACACAGAAAGTAAATTTATTACTTATGACCTCAGGAGACTAAAAAGAGTATCTATGTGAAAAAGATCAGAATTATTTCTCCAAATTTACATGTATAAAATCTCATCGAAATGGTAATAAGTTCCTTGCATTCGAAGATCTTTTGTCAAAACATCAGAATCAGCCGATATGAGCCTAGTTATCTGTAGCGTCATATCAAATAAATGGTGGTCTGCTAGTGAACTTTATGTTGTATCCCACTGTAAGATTATTGAAGTTAAAACACAATGACTGTCTTTCTTTCCCTTTTTTTGGAAAAAACAAAAATTCTGAAAAATAAATATCTAATATAAATACATTTTCTCATACAGATCCTAACACAGCTTTGCTGAAATCAGTTACGATTCAATTTATGCTAGAATGATGCCCAATAAAAACATAATAAATAATTTTAAAAAAAAGTTGTAAGCAACTACAAAGATAAAAATGCTTACAAATGAATAGAAAAGTAATCACCTTACCATTCATTTTAAGGTTTATCACTGATTGTGTGTGTCCGTGTGTGTGTGTGTGTGTGTGTGTGTGTGTGTGTGTGTGTGTGTGTGTGTATAAGTGTGAATGTGAGTGTGAGTGTGTTTTTATCAGGGTGGGGCAGTGGGTGGGATGTGGTGGGGCCTTTTAACATGTGAAGCACTTTGTGCTACATCTTGTTGTATGAAAAGTGCTATATAAATAAAGTTTGATTTGATTTGATTTGATTTGATTGAAATCATTAGATACAAAATAACTCCTCTGCATTTTACCCTAACACACCTGTTCAGATGTAAACAGTAACCTGACAATTTCAGAAACATTTAGCATTTCTGGTGATATCTCAGTTGACAAAATAAATGCAAAAGAGCTCAACATTAAAAACTGCTCCCGTTTGTTTTTCCTCAATCAAATATGAATGTAAAGACAGAGGGTTTTCAGGCAGCATCCAGGAAATTAAGCTGATAGCATGAAAAGTAAAACTCACTTCTGCTGAAGATGAAGGTTGATGTTTGTCCACAGATTGTTTCTCTGGAGAGAAAATACATAAAAATAAAAGACTGAGAAAGAAATCATCAAACTCTACAGAGACATCACTTAACCTTAATTCACCTCTAATAGTCTAAGTAGTGATGTTTTATTTTCACCGGGCAAGAAATTTATCTCACATGTAGATAACACAATAAAAACATTCCATTAGTGTTCAATTTAAAAATTTTCCAAAGCAAAAAGTAATGTTTCAGTTTCAATTGTTTAAGATGTTGATTTTGACAGTCACTTTTGTCACAATGTCATTCATTAAATTCATTGTTGGGTTTAAAAGACATCAAAATGACACCTGTCATAATTCAATGTGATGTTTTTTGTTGCTCTTTGTTTTACCTTTGAGTGTTGAGCTGCTCTCTAACAGCGTCTGTGCCAGATCAGTCCTGTTCATCTTCTCTAAAACCTCTCTGCTCAGCTCCACAGATTGTTGTCCGTGTGTCTCTATTATTAGATCTATTAGTGGTGCTCTTCCTCTTTTGTATTTCCACACAGATGGGATGGTTCTGAGACCTTTCTTTTGGGCATTCTGATCGAGTTGCTCCATGACTTCATAGAGCTCCCTCTCACTCAAACGATGCATTATTTCTAAAAGCAACTGCTGAACAGCTGCCATTGTTGCTACCTGGAATAATGGACACAAACATTTAATTTAATTTGGGTAAAAGCATTTTTTTTTTGCATTTCATCAATCAAAGGGCAGAGCTGGGTGTGGAGAATGGATCAAATTTGCAGAATTTTCTCAAATGATGACAGAAAAAGTCAAAAAGAATTAATGTGCTGATATTTGAATTCATCCACACTGTCCTTGATAAATATTTTGAGTTTGACCTGAATGAAGCCTAAGCTCCTGGAAACAAATAGAAACTGTGAAATCTGTGGAGCTCACAGTCAGGACAGATGTGATATTACTCACTTTCTGGATCAGTGCAGAGCCTTGTTCATCTGAGTTTTTCTCTGAGGAGAAAAGAAGTTTACAAAAAGTCTTTGAGAGATAAATTTACAAGCTGACAACACTCACTGGTTTAAGGTGACCAATAGAGCATAAAGACTGATGACATTTTCAAAAGGAAAGAAATATACACTACCGGTCAAAAGTTTTAGAACACCCCAATTTTTCCAGTTATTTATTGCAATTCAAGTCACTCAAGTCCAATCAGTGGCTTGAAATGATACTACGGTAAGTGGTGAACTACCAGAGGGTAAAATAAAAAGTAAGATTACCCAAACCTGAAAAACAGAGTACATTTCAGAACAGTAACACAAAATGGGTTAACAATTGATAGCTGTCCTGCAGCAACGGAGGGTGACCAAGCCTTTAAAAGCTTGTGCTACTAATTCCTACAGGTTTTCCAAGTTTGCTTGATTACTAACAAGCCCCTCTGTCAGCATAAAAGCAGAGTTTGAACACAATGTGGTACCATACCCTCGTGAGCATCAGTTGAACAGTATTGTACTGCAGAAAGTAGCGTGTTGCTACAGAAATGGCAAGAAAAAGGCAATTAACAGTGGAAGAGAGACAGACCATCATAACACTGAAAAATGTAGGTCTTTCCTACAGAGAAATTGCAAAGAAAGTCAAGTGTCAGTAAGTACAGTTTCCTTCACCATCAAAAGGAAGTCAGAAACTGGGGCAAACTTTGACAGGAAGAGGTCTGGCAGACCCAAATCCACAACTGAATCAAAGGGCAAGTTTCTGAGAGTCAACAGTTTGTGTGATAGGCGGCTCACAGGACAACAGCTTCAAGCACAGCTTAATAGTGGTCGTAGTAAGAAAGTCTCTGTTTCAACAGTGAAGAGAAGACTTGGAGCTGCGGGTTTGACTTGACGAGTTGCAGCAAGAAAACCATTGCTAAGACGTCAGAATAAGACAAAGAGGCTTTCCTGGGCCAAGAAACACTGCCATTGGACGACTGAAGACTGGAAAAAGGTATTATGGACTGATGAATCAAAATTTGAAATCTTGGGTTCATAAGGCAGGATCTTTGTACGGTGTAGAGTAGGTGAAAGGATGCTGTCACAGTGTGTGGCTTCAACTGTCAAACGTGGAGGAGGAAGTGTGATGGTCTGGGCTTGTTTTGCTGGATCCAGGGTTGGTGACTTGTTCAGAGTGAGAGGCACCCTGAACCAAAACGGCTACCACAGGATCCTGCAGCGCCATGCAATACCCTCTGGTATGTGTCTAGTTGGTCAGGAGTTCATCTTACAGCAAGATAATGACCCAAAACATAAGTCCAAGCAATGCCAGAACTGTCTTGCGAAAAAAGAACAAGCTGGTAAACTTGAAAACATTGAGTGGCCAGCACAGTCTCCAGACTTAAAGCCCATTGAGCTGGTTTGGGATGAAATGGACAGAAGAGTGAAAGCAAAGCAACCCACAAGTGCCACACATTTATGGGAACTTCTGCAACAATCACAGGAAGAACTTTCTGAAGAATGTTTGATATCTATTGTAGAAAGAATGCCACGTGTGTGTTCAGCTGTTATATCTGCCAAAGGTGGCTCCTTTGATGAGTCAACAGTTTAGAATACATTTGGTCAAAAAATTGATTCCATAATTTCTTTTTTTTACTCCAATTGCTTATTTGTACTATGCTTTGACGTCTGAGTGAATTGAGACATTAAACGGCATAATTTTCAGAAAAAAAAAACTGGAAAAATTGGGGTGTTCTAAAACTTTTGACCGGTAGTGTAGGTTGATATTTGAGTTTCTTTGGTCTTACTTTTGAGTGTTGAGCTGGTGTCTGATAACCTCTGCACCAGATCAGTCCTCTTCATTTTCTTTAAAAGCTCTTTGCTGATCTCCACTGAGTGTCGGCTGTAGGTCATGATTATTGAAAACACAGTTTCCTGATGGTCTCTTTCTTCCAGCTTCAACCAAGGATTATCATTGCTATATCCCACACCACAAATATGTTTCAGGTGTGTTTTGAAACTCTGAAGTTCCTCTTCACTCAAATTATCCAGAGTTTCCATGAGCAGCTCTGTGTCAGACGTCGCTGTTTCAATCTGGTGAATGAGAGGGACATGATCAACATGCAGAGGTGAAGAGTCTCATCTGAAATGAAGCGCGATCTTTCAGTTCACTTATTATTGGAGACTGTGTTTTCAAACATGTGAATGAGTTTTTTAGACATTACAACCAAAGTAATAACGTGATTGACTAGATTCCTTTTCCCCAATTTACAATTTTATTCTATTTTCAAAAAAACATATGGTCTTTGATCAGATGTCTTCCACTTTTTAAAAAAATAATCAAAGCCTTTATGTTATTACTTTTTAGTCTTTTATTTGTCAGGAAGAAGAACATTTAGTGAACATGAGGACATTAAAAGTCCATTATTCAAAGTGTTTTTGATTAAACTTCACTCACTCTCTGCTGCCAGTCCAATCGTCTTCTTTCTGAGGGAAAAAAAAAAATCTCTGATTGAATGAACTATGACATGTTATGCAATACAATGCTACTAGAAGTTCATAATGGTTCTATCTTGAGATGGCAAAGGTCTGGATACCAAGCACTTAAAGCCTTGATTCAATAGAAAGAAAATAAATCAGAACTATCAGCTCTCACTATTGTTCATGCATTGATAAAAGTTTTTTCAATGGCAGGAAGTGTCTTATGATGTTCCTTTTATCATAAATTAAGGTCGGTTATTAACCAAAGATAGTGTCAGTCAGCTGTTCTTTTACAAGCTGCTTTGATGAAGTGATTCTGCTGAAATTGTCATTTCAGAAATATTTATCTGAGATCTCGTTTACTTCAAGAATCGGACTTTTTGTTGTTAAATTTTGAACAATTTTTTTTATCCAGGGTAAATAAAAAAACTAACCAGTTTTCACAAGAAAGCTCATTTCTAATTGTGGAAAAAATGTTTCACAAATTTTGATTACTGAAACATATGTGTGGTTGTGTTATGAAGAAGTGTTTCTTTTGTTTCTCTGACCTTTTAGTCCTGAGCTGATCTCTGTCAGTCTCTCAACCAGATCAGATCTGTTCATGTCCATTAAAACCTCTTTGGTCACTTCCACAGGCTGCTGGTTCCTCAACATCAGATCCACCAGTATCTCCAGCTGATGTGAAGGACCTGGTTTGATCCTGTAGATTTGCGGAAGGTTTCTTTGGAAGTATGTAAACTGTAGATAGAACATGAATTTCTCAAGCTCCTTAAAACTCAAACCCCACAGTGTTTGAAAAAGTAAACGTTGAACATCCTCCTTCACTGCCTGAAAAAAACAAAGAGTACAGAAAGTAAATTTGTTACTTATGACCTCAGAGATTGAAAAGAGCATCTATGTGACAAAAGGCAACGAGATGGCATCAAAATTATTTCCCCAAATATACATGGGCAAAATCTTGTTGAAATGGTAATAAGTTAATTGTATTCACGGATCTTTTGTCAAAACATCAGGATCAGCTGATATCAGCCTGTTGATAAAGAATTTGGTATGCATTCACCAAAACAGACAATTGTTGTCTGTTTTGTTATATCAAATAAATGATGGTTTGCTAGTGAACTTTATGTTGTATCCCACTGTAAGATTATTGAAGTTAAAACACAATGACTATCTTTCTTTCCCTTTTCTTGGAAAAAACAAAAATTCTGAAAAATAGATATTATATATAAATACATTTTTCTTATACAGATCCTAATGAGGCTTTTGCAGAAATCAGCGAAGTTTCAATTTATGCTAGAATGATGCCCAATAAAAACATGATAAATTAATCTAAAAAAAAGTTATAAGCAACTACAAAGATAAAAATGCTTACAAATGAAAAGAGAAGTAATCACCTTACCATTCATTTTAAGGTTTATCACTGATTGAAATCATTAGATACAAAATAACTCCTCTGCATTTTACCCCCAAACACCTGTTCAGAGGTAAACAGTAACCTGACAATTTCAGAAACATTTAGCATTTCTGGTGATATCTCAGTTGACAAAATAAATGCAAAAGAGCTCAACATTAAAAACTGCTCCCGTTTGTTTTTCCTCAATCAAATATGGATGTAAAGACAGAGGGTTTTCAGGCAGCATCCAGGAAATTAAGCTGATGGCATGAAAAGTAAAACTCACTTCTGCGGAAGATGAAGGTTGATGTTTGTCCGCAGATTGTTTCTCTGGAGAGAAAATACATAAAAATAAAAGACTGAGAAAGAAATCATCAAACTCTACAGAGACATCACTTAACCTTAATTTACCTCTATTAATAAAAATAGCTATGTTTTATTTTCAATGGGGAAGAAATTTCTTTTAAATGGTGATGATAAAATTTTTAAAAATCCATTAATACTCAAAAATTTTCCAAAGCAGTAAGTAATATTTCAGTTTCAATTATTTCATATGTTGATGTCAACAGAGTCACGTTTGTTTTTTCAATGTCATTCATTAAATGTATTGTTGGGTTTAAAGACATCTAATGTTTTTTGTTGCTCTCTGTTTTACCTTTGAGTGTTGAGCTGCTCTCTAACAGCGTCTGTGTCAGATCAGTCCTGTTCATCTTCTCTAAAACTTCTCTGGTCAGCTCCACAGATTGTTGTCCAAATGTCTCCATCATCTGATTCACTATTTCTTCTCTCCCTCCTCTGTCTCTCCCCACAGATGGGATGGTTCTGAAACGTTTCTTTGAGACCATCGGCTCCAGTAGCTCCATGAATCTTTGAAGCTCCCTCTCACTCAAACAACGCAGAGTTTCTAAAAGCAGCTGCTGAACAGCTGCCATTGTTGCTACCTGGGATAAGCAGGACAAACATGATATTTAATTGAGCTAAAAGTATTCTTCTTGTAATTCATCAATTAAGGGCCAAGCTGGGTGTGAAGGATGGATCAGCTCATTTCAGAATATTCTCAAATGATGATAGGTAAAATGAAGATAGAATTTACACCATGACATTTTACCACATTCTCTCTGTCCTTAATAGATATTTTGAGTTTGACCTGAATGAAGCCTGAGCTCCTGGAAACAAATTGAAACAGTGATATTACTCACTTTCTTGATCAGAGCAGAGCCTTGTTCATCTGAGTTTTTCTCTGAGGAGGAAAGAAGTTTACAAAAAGATTTTCATTAATTAACAAGCCATACACTGATAACATTCATTCAGGAAGACATATAGTTTGATATTTTGATTGACCAGTCACAACACTCTGATATACAATTTAAAAAACCAAGATGGACTGACAATTGACCTCTCCTTTAAATCACATGAAATTATTCTTATTTTCCTGCAAGAACAGTTAAATATAAATTTCTGACCAAAATTTAAAGACCAATCAAAAAGTATTTCAAGAATTTACAATTTGCATTGTTAGCTTTACATTTTTTAAGGAAAGCTTCAAAGTGCAAAAAGAAGAAATGGGAATGATAAAAAACAAAATGTGTTAGAAATTTATTGCAAACAACACTTGAACTTGAATGGGTTGTTGATTCGTGCGATTTTTCAAGTGGTCTTAAAATTTTGATCAAGTGTGTTCATGGTTTAATCTGACACAGATTGTGATTTTTTGGTTTCAAGAATTTAAATCATGACATTTACAACAAGAAGACAAAGAGACTAAACATAAACACATAGACTTAAAAGATAAGTTAAGAGCCAGTTCTGTGATTTGAAATTGTTTTGGTCTTTCAGGTCTTACTTTTCAGCCTTGAGCTGGTGTCTGAAAGCCTCTGCAACAGATCAGTCCTCCCCATTTTCTTTAAAATCTCTCCAGTTTTCTCCACAGAGTCTTGGCCGCAGGTCATGATCGTTGAAAACACAGTTTCCTGATGGTCACCTCCAAATATTCTGTTCATGTCTGTCCATGACTTGTTTATTTTGCTTGGTGGGTCTGTTAGGATGTCCCTGAAGACCTCAATCTCCTCTTCGTTCAAATCAGCCAATGTGTCCATGAGCACTTCTATATCAGACATTATCATTTCAACCTGTTAAATTAAAGGAACATGATTAATGTACAAAAGAAAATGTTTTATTCCTTCAATAAAAACCTTTCTTCATAAATGTCACTGGTTTTATCAGGGGGACTACTTATGTGAAAACAGTGTCTGTTTGACCAGTCGTACATTATCTTTCAAATGAAAACAATAACAAAAAGAAAAAGGAAACTAAATGGCGTTAAGTTTTGAATCATCATAAAGCTCTGTGGAAACATCATTTTTTCATAGTCTTAGTTAAAATGTTTGAGATCTACTTGATCAAAGTTGTTCTATGTGGAGTCAGTGTGAAAAGTTATACTCACTCTCTGGATCATTGGAAACCTCTGTTTGGCTTCTGTTTGCACCGAGTGTTTCTCTAAAGAAAAGATGAGTAGATTAAAGATTTCTGAGCACTTTCTTTACAATTCTGTGTGTGCAAACTCAAAATCAGAGGAGTTCATCATTCAGTCCCTCCAGAGCCACCTTAACAGCAGGCTGAGCAATTGATTGCAAATTACATTAACTCACAGTATGATCTGCTGCAATTTTCTAATTGTAGACAGCACAATACTTCTGTAACTTCAAATGTGTCAGAATATCAGAAACAAAGTTTCTGCAGTAGATGTTTCATGCTCTGCAGCAGTGTTACTCAACCCTGCTCGACCAAAGAGCCAACTTGTTGGAAACTACTTATGCAAGAGAAATAACCTAAGTGGTGAAAGTGGCAAAAAATGTAACAAGTAGCAGTAAAATTATGTGGCAAAAATGTTCAAAAAGCAGCAAAAAGGGTGAAAAGGGGCAAAAAATGGTAGAGAACTTGGAAAATTCTGAGACACTGCATTCAGGGTTTTCATTATCTGTAAGTCATAATCCTCAAAATTTCAAGAAATAAAGACTTAAAATAATCAAGTCTATTCTGAAATGAGTAACAAAAAGTATAGAACTTTTTAATGATGATCTATTTTTGAGATATACCTGTCTGTGCAAAGAGAGTTTCATTTGTGGACTTTTTTTTTAGCAGAAATCCTACTTGTCTGCTTCTTGTATGTGTTTTTCTGATTCAAAACAAGAATGGTAAAAAAATATATATCATCCCCATCAATGGCAGTCAGCAACAATTAAGATGAGAAACCTAAAGCTAATCATAGAATAAATCAAAATTGCAGTTTAAGGGAAAATAGTGGCAATAAGATTGTTTTTGCAAATTGTTCAGCCCTACTTAACAGCAATCATAATGTATAACAATGGGAACAAACTTAAAACATCTCAGCAACTTTCATTTAAATCTGTGCATGTCTAAGCTGATGTCCTATTATAAGACTTAGTTGAAAGTAAAAATTTGTTTATAGAAATTTCATAAGAAACTGTGTTTTTTTTTATTTCTCTTGTATCCTTTTTGTCTTACCTCCAGTTCCTGCTCCGCCATCTGACAGTCTCTGCACCAGATCAGTCCTGTTCATCTTCATTAATATGTTTTTGGTCAACTCCACACTCTCTTCACTGTACTTCTCCACCATCAGCTCCACTACTTCTTCTGCATTTACCCCTTTTGGGTGGTGTTTTGGAAGAAGTGGGGCGCCTTTCTCCAATTCAACTTTTAAGTTGAACTCTTCCAGCTCCTCAGAGCTTAAATCTTTCAGTATTTCACATAGCAACCTCTTAGTCGTCATCTTTTCAACCTGGAAAATAAGAAATAGTTTCAGACAATAAGCAAACTGAGATTTGTGCCACTGACATCTCTACATTCCTGTCTTGACATCTCATTTAAACAGCGTTAATTACTGGGGTGATTCACTCACTTTTAGCACTATGAACACTGTAAACATAAAGTAGCATACTAATGTTCAAAAAACTTTATAGACTTTCTCAATTAGATTAATAGTAACTTTGATGTTTTATATCAGGCTATGCTGAGAGCCTGATAAAAACAGGTACCGGATGAGGGGCCTGAGATATAACACTCAAAATATGGATAGGCATTTTGGCAGATTTTTGAATACAATTAGGAACAACAACATTTTGGAAAGTGAATTCTGTATTTTTAAATGCACAACAGCATCATTGCATTGCATCATCATGACACAACATAAAAAGCCATGTCTACTTTCAAATTGCAATGTAAAAAATAGTCCAAGTGAGCAAATAACATAAATCTAGAAATTAAGACATTTTACTAACAGACAGAATGGGCTCAGAGTGAGGATTGGTAATCAGATTTAGATACACTTTTTGTTCACTCATGGCTTACTTGGCTACTCGCCAGAGCATCCCAAAAAGTTTCTCCATTCAAATTGTATTTTTATAGGGCCAAATCACAACACGTTAAACTTTTAACTACTTAATATCCAAAAAGGTGTCTTACATCTGAAAGAAAGTTCACGTCAGGTTAGGACCAGGTCAAGCTTTGGAATAATCATCCAGTCTTTAATCAAGTAAGACAGTTTCTCTTTTTACTGGTCAGTTTTACAGACCTCCCTTTCACCTAAAAACTACTCACATCTCCACAAGTTTTATTTTTGCCAAATCTATTTCAAACGAGCAATTTAAGAAGAGAACAACACAGTGTTTTTTGTAACGTGTATAATGAAGTGTTACTGAGCTTGTTCTATACTACAGTGCTCTAGTTTTTGGTGATGTCAGTTTTATAAACCTGAAACACAAACTTCAGATTAACTCCACGTTATGACTGCTAACAAAGTACAAGGTGTAAAATTTTCTCCAAGTTCTTTGAAAAAATTTTCCCAGCACATTTACATATATTTAACAACTAATTTTGCAATACGTGGCATCATAGACCTTATTTACATAAAACTATACTTCTTTTTTAGTAGTGAAAACCAGAAATTTTGATTTTTTTTTTCTTCTCACTAAGAATATTCTCAGACATACAGCACAGGCCAAAAGTTTTATTTTTTATTTTCATGACTATTTACATTGCAGATTCTCACCGAAGGCATCAAAACCTTTGAATGAACACATATGGAGTTATGTACAGAACAAAAAAAGGTGAAATAACTGAAAACATGTTTTATATCCTAGTTTCTTCAAAATAGCCACCCTTTACTCTGATTACTGCTTTTTTTTATACTTTTGGCATTCTTCAAGAGGTCGTCACCTGAAATGGTTTTCACTTCACAGCTGTGCCTTATCAGGGTTAAGTAGTGGAATTTCTTGCTGTATTAATGGGGTTGGGACCATCAGTTTTGTTGTGCAGAAGTCAGGTTAATACACAGCCAACAGCCCAATTGGACAACTGTGAAAATTCATATTATGGCAAGAACTAGTCAGCCAACTAAAGAAAAACGAGTGACCATCATTACTCTAAGAAATTAAGTCAGTCAGTCCAGTAAATAGTCATAAAAATGAAGAAAACGCAAATTGAAGAAGTAGGTGTGTCCAAACTTTTGGCCTGTACTGTGCATGTGTTAATGTATTATCATAAACAGGTATCCGTCGAAGTGTGTTACCGTCAAATGATACCATTTTGGAATCATTTCAACTTTTTTTATCAACTTTCTTTTAATTTATATAAAACACATATCCAAACAACACTGTCATAGCTAATTGTGCATGAAAATAGCATAGCATCAATCCATGTCATTTTCAAGAGATTCTATGGAAGAAAACCAAAGTGAAAACAAAATTACCTTTTGAAATAGGATTAAAAATACGATAACAACAGGAGGGTTAAAATGACATTTCTCTCTCTCTCTCTCTCTCTCTCTCTGCTTCACCCTAAACGCATGATCGATGCTACATTAACTTCAACTCCACACGAACGTTAGCCAAATGTTAGCTCGACTGTAAACTATCTTCTTACGATTGTATGGTTTCTGACTGTCTTTACCGCACTTGGAAAAAGCTCTAAAGCTGAAGAAAACATCCAAAAGTGAAAAAGTAGCTCTAACACGGAAGAATTTTGTGGTTTTTAGGATCTAAATTCGTTTTCTCGGTTCAATCACCATGACAACCCGTTCATTTCCGTTCCTCGGTGTTCGTTAATAAAGTTCAATATTCATGCTCAACGGTCACACCCACCGTGTATCTCTGTCTTTAAAAAGCACAGTCACACCTCTCTGCAAGAACAACATCACAAAATGAAGCTACATTTCTACCTTTGGTTCACTTTATTCAGGGGGCAGGCATCTTTTTCTTAGAAATGAAAAAAGGAAATATCGTTCAGTTTCGTTTCCTTCTTCTCTCGTCACATCAACGCCCATTCACCGCCAACTGTCAGGAAACAAGAAGCCAACGAGGCTCACAGCAAAGCAGCAGAGGATCTTCAGGGCATCATGTCACCACAGCCTCCAGCTTTGGTTCGACTTTTTACAGTGTAGCTAACAATCACACCTGGCATTTAACCAATAACTACTTGTTCTAACCATAGACTGTATAAAACAGGTTTTAACATACGAGGACAGGTTGAAGGAGGCAGAGCTGTTAAAGTGGAAATTACCCAGCCTTAAGGAAGTGACTCACAGCAGCAGTGTCTGTTTGTTAACTGTCTTAAGCTGCTGGTGAACTCAGCCTCCTTCACTTCAAAATCCAGCCAGGTTATAATAAAGACATTTAAAGCTGCAGTTTAGACACAATGAAAGTCATATTTATTGAGAAAAACAGTCAAGATTGTGAAACAAACACTTCAAAAAAAAAAGTCTGATGATGCATCAACAGAATTTTAACTGCATTTACAAAATGAATTAAATACCTTTAAGGCCTCCTTCTGTAAATAATAATATCAATAATAATGTTAGATCAAAATGTAAGACTCAAAATAAGAATGAAAGGACAATACTATTACAGCACAAAATCGGCCAAAAAATAGATATTTTAAAATATACAGTTGTGCCCAAAAGTTTACACTTTTAGTGGTTGGGTGAAGATATTTATGAAAAAAAATAGTTTAAGCTTTTTAAATCATAATGACAACAGAAACTTCAAAAATGATCCTGTTAAGAAGTTTACACAACTCTGGTGGTTTTGGCCTGATAAATGCACAAAAGTTAACACAAGTGTGTTTGAATGTCCACCAAAGGTAACCATCCTCACCTGTGATCTATTTGCTTGTAATCAATTAAATTATAATGACAACAGAAACTTAAAAAATGATCCTGTTAAGAAGTTTACACAACTCTGGTGGTTTTGGCCTGATAAATGCACAAAAGTTAACACAAATGTGTTTGAATGTCCACCAAAGGTAACCATCCTCACCTGTGATCGATTTGCTTGTAGTCAGTCCGTGTGTTTAAAAAATGATTCGGGTCATTTTTAAAGTTTCTGTTGTCATTATGATTTAAAAAGAGTACACATGGTTGCTTGTGAATAAATTTCTTCACCCAACCTCTAACCATGGGTGATAGAAAGGTTTTTGTGTTACCATTCATATTTTCTGAGAAAAATTCAGCTGGGGGGGGTGTAAACTTTTCAGCACAACTGTAGCTATATCATTCCTAGTAGGCCAACATCAGCTGATGACAGAAGACAAAGTTTTTTTACATAATACTGCATCATGAGTATGACACAATTAAATGGGCTACATGGACTGTAGACTAACATACACCAAGTTGAGGAAGAATGATTTACACTTGAACAATGTTTTCTAACATGATTGTTTGTTTTGGTCCAGAGAAAGAAGTCATCACAAAATTGAGCTCCAATCTCAAAGTAATAAATCATGTTTTTTTTCTGAAATTCTTTGGCAGATATCTGTGCCTGCCTCATAGCTTCCAGGTGACCTGAGAACAACTTTATCTAGACATTTTGTTTCATCTCTCGTTAAAAAAAAAATAAAATGAAAATGTAGGACAAATTCACAAAAAAAAGAAGGGTAACAAGCAGAATGCATGGTACATACCTACATACCAACCATACACTGTTCCCTAGCCCCTGATGAGATGTTTACGTGCCAATTTCTGACATAAAAAAGAAAGCGGGAGATTCGGCTATGGTTATTGTATAAGTCCAAAATATGAGGTGCAGTCTAAAACAGTTAATATGAGCACAGCTACAGTATTTATTACTTCTTCCTCTTGAGGTAATCAACAAGAAAGGACTCCTCTTTCTGAAGGACCCTACAGAAAGCATCTTTAGCTGCTTGTCTTCTCACTCTCAGGGGACCACTAAAGAGTTACCTCATCTTCCCTGATTGGTCAAGGTGTCCCATCATTGTTGTGTTAAAAAGTCACTGTTACCGTGCTAAACATTCAAATGTTGGCATGTCAATTCATTCTCCATGTGCAAACGTAGACTCAAGCTCTTTAGAAAAGTTACTTATAAACACATACTTGCCGTAAAATACAAAACAATGATAGGATGTGTTTCTTTCAAAGACTCGGTTTACCTGTGGACCATCAGCTGATACCTGACAACTTCTCCACCAGATCATTCTTATTCATTGCCCTGAGAACCCTTCTGGTTAACTCCATCCACTCTGTCCTGTAGGTGCTTAACATGAGATCCACCAGCTCCAACATGTCTTTGTTCTCCAGTTCACTCTTGGAGATGACCTGGAGGTTGTTCAGGACGCACTTGTCCTGCAGATACCACTTGAACTCTTTGAACTCTTCCTGTTCTAAGTCCTTCAGAGTTGTTAAAAGCTTCTGTCGGTCAGTGGTGCTGATTGTTACCACCTAATAAATTCAAAGTAAACAAACAAAAACAGAGGAGGTATTTGATTTTTCTGTAATGGTTGAAGATGTTTTGCTTTTGCTTAAAATGACTTACAGTGAAAGCAACCTAGAGTATTCTAGACATTTGAAATTACTGCTGTAATTTGTTTTACAATTACAATTATTAGACACCAGACCTGCATTCTGTGGGTTAAACTTTGTGTTGCGTGGTCACACTGATGACAACTCACTTTTTGCATCCGTGTAGACAGTTGATCATCCACAGGGGGTTTGTTTGAAGACAAAAGACATAAAACATGTTGCATGAGTGACCTTAAATGTGAAATATCTCACAGCAGGCTCGGTGAAAACAAATGTAATAGATTATATTGAGCATAAGCCCCCACTTANATAAATTCAAAGTAAACAAACAAAAACAGAGGAGGTATTTGATTTTTCTGTAATGGTTGAAGATGTTTTGCTTTTGCTTAAAATGACTTACAGTGAAAGCAACCTAGAGTATTCTAGACATTTGAAATTACTGCTGTAATTTGTTTTACAATTACAATTATTAGACACCAGACCTGCATTCTGTGGGTTAAACTTTGTGTTGCGTGGTCACACTGATGACAACTCACTTTTTGCATCCGTGTAGACAGTTGATCATCCACAGGGGGTTTGTTTGAAGACAAAAGACATAAAATATGTTGCATGAGTGACCTTAAATGTGAAATATCTCACAGCAGGCTCAGTGAATACAAATGTAATAGATTATATTGAGCATAAGCCCCCTCTTACTACATGTTCTCCTCAAGTTAACATCAAACTTAATCTTTTCTTTCAGCATAAAGTCAAAACTTAAATGTGTCTCCACTGGCATTCTTGAAAACCTATGACATCTTACTCATATTTGTGTCCTTCAGTTTTGGTTGCAGTTTCTTTCTTTCTGCAGTTCATTGTATGTTTTAACATCCCTCATAGATTCTTTCCTCCTCCTCATTTTTCATCTGCTGTTGACTGGTCAACTATTAATTACCAATGTGAAGTTTTGTGCTCTCCAAACAAATTGCGATTATCTTAAAATATATCTCCCGGCTTGTTTTCTGGTACGATAAGAAACTGTTTTTCCCCTGTCGTGTCGAAAGAGGTGTCATCACAAACTCCTTAATTGTACAGGATTTCTTTCTGTAGGTTCTTTTACAATGATGTGTTTGATCACAGCAGGAACAAATAAGAGAGCTGGTGCTAAAGAGTGATTATATACAGCACAAATAACTGAAGCTAGCTGAAAAAATCAATCTACAATAAAGGTTACACCCTTGACATTAAAACATACAGTACTTTCCTCCTCTGACCTTCTTTTTAATGTCCTACACAATGTTCTTGGTTTAAAAATCACTGGAATTTTTATTATTACACTATAACCAACACTATTAAAGTTAAAAGAAGTGATCAGTGGTCAGATGTCAGTTAAAGAGCATATTCTTTTTAAAACCTCAGTTTATGCAGCATCTTACCTTCTGAGGCAGAGTTTTGATCCTCATCTGAAATAAAAAGGAGAGCAAATCAAAACACAGGAAAGCTTGACTGCTGCTGAAGAGAGCAAAGCAATAATAACTGCTGATTTTCTATCTTTTTCAGAAGTACTTAAGTCTTAAGGTGGAAAAAACAGCAATGACAACAGACAGTGCAGAGCTTTTCTAACCCTGAAAAAATATTTTTCTTACCTTCAGTCTGTCCTGTGGTTTGGTATTCAACTGGAAAAAAAAAGCTACGATCAGAAAATATGTACACATCTTATTCTCTGCTTTTATCCTGAAAGAGACGTCTGCTTCAGAAATAGCACAAGCCAAGTAGATCAAAATTGACACATATTCTAACCTCTTCGAAGTGCACATGTCCACACTTGTGTACCTTCCTTTTTGTGGGAAAGCTTCAGGATGATGTTTCTGTCTGGATTTTCAATGAACACTTCAAAAAAATTTGGAGTTGACCATTCATATCTGAGCTTTATGTCCTGTGGAAAAAACAAAACAAAAAAACAAGTGTAAATATGAACATCCTCTCAGGTCAGTGTTGGCCTCATCACCCAGTACACAAATATAGGCACACAGGGGTTAGGATGAAGTAAGACAACCTCAGAAGAACTTACTAAAGAGCTCTTCATCATCAGATGTATAAAAGACTAATTGAAGACTTCATTTACGAGATAAATTGCAGGTCAGCAAGGGGCAAAGGGGAAATTTAATAACTTAATTTTGAATCACATCATTAGGATTTAACCTGTCTTCGGTCATAAGGAATAAGACATTTACTTATGAATTCAGGTCAGTTTCAGTGGTTTAACACAACAGATTATGACAGGAATAGTAGGATACCTCAAACTGGACTACTGGTGTTAGGATGAAGATTTCTTATGCTGCTTGATTATGCAAGAAAAGAAGGTTGAACTTCTTGTGGGAATAACTGTTCAGTTGTACTGGTCCTTCAGCATCTAACTCATTCTGCATCACTGTAAAATGATTTAAAGCTTCTTCAACCATACTTCAGGGTAAACTTCAGCTCCTTCCACATCTGCAGTTAGGATAAAACGGTCACGCATTTTCAGGGACTTCTCTGGATGTGGTTTTCGGATTACTTTGTATCCATCGGATAACTCTCTCTTGTCCATTTCCTGTAGTAAAAAAAAAAATTTTATGACTTAGGAAGTTGCTGCAATGTTATAAAAGCTAGGTTGTGTGTTCATCACATGAGGTAACATTCAGATCATTGTTATACTTTGAGTTAGTTACATTAGGATGAGCAATCACCTGTTGAAGACCGGGGTCACAAGGGATCAGATACACATGGAGAGTGAGGAATGCTGTGCTGCTTTTGTATAGCAACATGTTGCAGCGAGTTTTCACCGGAAAACCAACTTTTATCAGAGCCGCTCTTGGAGAGAAAACTGGTTCAGATAACTTGACATGGGTTGGTGTGACCTCAGACACATTTTCCACAACATCTCCACAGTCATCAATGTGAAGAGCTGCAAAGTTGTCAGATATCTTGGAGTCATCTTCTACACAAAACAAAAGCACAGAAACATTAGGAGGAAAAAAATTTAATTAGTTTCTGAAATACTGTTAGTATGTTGGTACATTTCATGTTGTTTAAGTATTTGTACCCACCTGTGCAGATCCAGTGTGGCAGGTAAACTTCATTCAACCTTCCAGTCATGACTTTGATGTCAATCAGAGGACCTGCAGGCATGTACTTCATGTTTTCCATCCTCTCCATGTGTCCTCCCCAAGAGCAAAAGTGGTACTGAAAGCTGACCTCCTCCTTACAGACCCAGCGTAAACCAGAGACACTACACTCAAAGTTTCCTGTTTCACACTGTAGGCTACGACATGGGAAAGAACAGTAGTGTGTTTGTGTACAGGCACAAGAACTGTGTGATACTGTGTTACAGACCCCATATTGATCGTGTCAGCCTCAAGTTTATGTAAAATATTCTGTTATTCTTTACCTGTAAGTTGGAGACTCATCTTCACCAGAGCTGTTCACTCCTGGTTCCAGTTTGGTCCAGAGACTTGAGTCCGGCTGAAAAGGACAATCACGTTTTGGGGCAATTTCATACACGCGATAATTTAAAATTAGATACAACAAAACAAAAAAGAAGTAACATATCAATATGTTGAAATGCCGATGCACAGTATTTCAACATAATTACCGTTCTGCGCCCACAGACCCCAGACTCCAAGCTTCCTGAGGGCCCTTGAAGTTAAGACAAAGAATTTTCAGGGCCATGTTTTAAATTTTAGATTCACTAGTGTTTCTTAAAGTATTAAAGTGTAACTGTTTTATTTCTGTATGCATTTATTCATTATGTTAATTCCCATTATCCATTACCAACATATGTCTACACTTAATATTGCTTGAAAAGACAAAGTAAATTTATGGCTAACACGATTAGGGGGACTAAGTTATACAACATAGTCACAACAAGTTTTCTTCCTAGATTAAATCTTTTTCTTTTAAAAAAGAATTCATCTACACACCTATGTGATACTATATGATTCTCTCAGAAAAGTAAACAAAACTAAAAGATGAGAAAAATAAAACTACAACATGATCCTATCCTGAGGTTTCTTTAATGACATGTCCATGAGAATCTCAGATCCCGTCTCAAGATGATGCATCTGAGGATGATGATGGCTAACTGTTCGGACATTCAGGTGTAACAACAGTTAGTGCTAAATAATCCTCTGTACTGATGACTGTCCAGTCAAACAATGCACATTTAGAATAAAAACTAATTTTTCTGACCTGCAGTGAGCTGAGTGAGGAGAGCTGCACTGAAATGCAAATGTTTCTGAGATGAGTTTCTTTACCATGAAGTGTGTTCCTCCTGTTTTTAATCTAAAAACAAATCATGTACGTCCTGCAAACACCAAATCCCCTTGAAACTGGATTAGTCAACACAGACTTCTGGTGACAACTAGAAAACGTAAGATGCTTTTGGTCACAACTCACCTTGAGATCCTGAACTCTTTTCCGACAGCGTCTCCACCAGATCCATCCCTTTAATTCTTCCTAAAACATCCTTTGTCACTCCCAGACTCTGTTGGCCATAGTTCTCCACCATCAGTTTCACTATCTCTGCTCTGTCAGCTGTCTCCATGCTGTCGCTTGGGATTTTTGGGAGACCTCGCAGTTTTGTGTACTGCAGGAAATGCTTGAACTTCTCCAGCTCCCCAGAACTTAACTTTTCCAGTATCTCCAAAAGCTGCTCATGGTCTGCTGTCAGGGTAGATTCCTGATAGTTTAGGTAACAAGAAGAAATTTATTCAACAGTCTTAAAAGAGGGATGAACTTTCACTTTTTGAATAACTTTAGCTGGTTAATCACAACAGAATAATGTCAATACTTGATTTTTTGAAAATACTCTTTTAGCATTTTAGCAAATAAAAAATATCAAAAAGAGAACATTTTTAAAGTGTTCGTTGATTTTCCTGACAAATAAGACAATTTTACAGGCTATCCTGACTTTGATATCAAAGACTATTACTTTTAAGAAAATAAGAAGAGAAAAACCCTAAAATGTTGTCATTTTCTTTCTCTCAAAATGTTTTCTCTAAAAGTGGAAAAAAATCAATTCAAGCTGAGTTTTTAATGTCGTGGGACAGCACAAGCACAGTTTTGGCACAATACATTGTTTTGAAATCACAGTGAAAAACATTATAAATTCTTCTTTTGAAATGCAATTAATTAATTCATTTCTACTTTCACTGTGGCATCTTGTTGCAGCAGCATTGCTTTGCTGCTGTGACTGTGAATTTCCCCTTGTGGGGAAAAAATGAATAAAGTATGTCTTATCTTATCTTATCTTATCTTATCTCATCTTATCTGATCTGATCTGATCTGATCTGATCTTATCTTATCTTATCTTATCTTATCTTATCGTATCTTATCTTATCTTTTAAGATATCAACTTGGTGATCAAGCACTGGCAAACCTTTGTCAAAATATTGATGGTTACACATAAATTCATGTTTAATCTGTGATGTGTGAACTGTGTATGATGTTATGTTACATACTTTTTCAAGTCTTTTGGGCTGGGGCTCCTCTGAGAGGAGACAGGAGACAAGAAAAACAAAATCATTCAGAAACGGACAATCTTCAACTTTCATCAGTGTTTTCATGCTCAAATAAATGATACCATGATAACAGATCAAAAACACTAGAGATGGGTGTGTTAGGAATCCATGTTTTTAAGAGGAGTATTTGGCTTTAATCTCCTTTTCTTGTACTTCACACCCAAAAGGTTTTACTAAATGAGCTTCAGCTGCTTCCAAAAAAGGGTAATAAATCAGCTGCTGCAGAGTGACACTTCAATCTACTCAGTTTTGACAATAATAACATTAAGAGGTTTATTTTATCCTAAAGGTGTTTTCAGTCTGACTGATGTGTGAGTTTTTGTCATCTTACCCTGAGTTTTGAGTCGTGGGCAGGTCTCTAACAACTTCCCCACCAGATCAGTCCTCCCCATCTTCTGTAAAACATCTGCAGTCACTTCCACACACTGTTGACCACAGATCTCCACCATCAGCTTCGACATTCCAGCCCTGCCTGCTCCACGTATTTGATGGAGTACCCCTGAGCGGATTTTAACCAGAGCAGTCTGCCGTACAAGGTCCTGAAATATCTTAAACTCTCCAGAACTTAAGCTTTGAAGTGTTTTGAAAATTGTCCAATCAAGTGAAGATGGTTTCTGGTGGATTGAAAATAACAGAGCATTTATGAGCTTCATTTCCACTGCAGTGACAGAAATTTAATTCATTTGCAAACTGTCCAAACCTTATAGTCATGTCAGTAAAGTGACAACAAATATCAGTAATATCAGTCTTAATAAAACTCTGGTGACAACAGATTTGAAGACTAAAATAAACAGAATATTTAAACTTTTTCTCTTTTTCTGTATTAGGTTGATTTTGTTGGGGTAAGGATGAGGACATGATAAATATGATGTGTAAAGTGCCTAATTTTATGTTACTCACTTTTTGAAGACTTTCCCCTAAAGAGAAATAACAGGAGAAAAATTGACAATATTGTAATATTTTATTGATGAGACAAGCGTGTGGTTGTGTAATGAAGAAGTG